>JAYESD010000005.1:7470564-7717011 GCA_036927565.1 Tuctoria greenei
CCAGGGAAGAAAAAGGAGAAAAAGAAGGGGAAAAAGAGGAGGGCGCCACCGTCCGCCGGAGATCGTCGTCGCCATCGCGTCGCCGTCGTCGTGCCGCCGGAGGACCCTGCGCATCTACTTCGTCTACGCATTGTCCCCATCCCGCGATCATCGAAGCCATCGCATCTACGGCAGGCCATGTTCCCGATGCGAATTTTAGCGACCATATTGAATCTAATAGACGTGAATTGATCGTAGTTGCGTCGTATTTTTATTTTCAGCGGCTTTAATCCACCCTAAAACCCCTGTAAAATCGTATGAACACGTATGAACTACTCGCTCTAATAAATAAACAACCATAGTTAATTAATTATTTGACTTTGCATGCATGCATATCATTGCATGTTGATTATTTTGTGTGCATCATGTTGAATGGTATGTATTTTCTTGTATGTATGATCACGCGTAGAGGAACGTGCTCAAGAGGCCGCATACGAGGATTTCCAAAATCAAGACTTTGAAGCGCTTGAGCAACCCCATCCGTCGGAGAAAGGCAAGTGTCCTTGAAGCATATTGATCCTGTTTTATTAAATGTTTTGTTTGCGAACTTGCATGCTTGTGTCAAATTGATGGGAATCCTATGGTAGGAAGTTTACTAGTTTTGTTTGACCACCCTTGTCACCTGGAATTTACGGGAGAGAGTCGGGAAGGGTTTTTACCTTTTTGCTTCGCTTAATTAATTGGGATGGCAAACAACACTACACATTTGATTATGTATCAATGATATTATGGTTAATGTGAACTGGTCAATACGATGGGCGATCTAAGCAAGCCTGGTATGTGGATGGGTTGGATGTTATGGTGGTTTGCTTGCCTTAGATCTAAGGACCGGTTCATGCGAGAATATGCCAGGTCAACAGTGCCACCACAAGGCCAAGTATGGGTGCGGCGTAGCTGAATAATTAGGAGCGCTGCTAGTATTGTATGGACCATTGGATGGCGCGGGGAATGGGAGTCGGGGAGGACTGCCCTGGGATCCGCATGGCACACGAGGGGGCCCGTGGGTGGGAGAATGGAGATTCAAGCCTGCCGGTGAAACCTTAGTGGGCCCGTACATACTAGTAGTCCCTTTTGAAAGGCTATTTTGTGATCTCTTGGCCACACACCTACGGAAGTGTGAAATGGCATAATGGAGGTTTCTTAGTCATCGAAAGGTGATGAAATCACAAACATGTGGGTAAAGTGGTACAACCTCTGCAGAGTGTTAAAAACTATCATGATAGCCGTGCTCCCAGTTATGAGCACCTGGATGACCTACATGATTGGAGTGAAATTGGGATTTGGGATGATTATGGTTAACATTATGAATGGTTGGTTTATGGATATGGGTTGGTAATGGTTATGGATGGTTTATGGATTATGGTCATGGTTATGAATTTGAGTTCTGGTAACTTGACATGGATAATGATGATGTTGGCAATAATTGGATATGGTTTATATTTTGTTAATATGATGGTTATGATGGGATTGTTTCACATAGACATAGTATAATGCTTTTCAAATGTTTTACTGTACTTTCAGCACTTAGCCATTATTACATTCGTCATTTGAATAAGCCACATGTCATACCTTCCACACTTGCTGAGTACGACATGTACTCACCCTTGCAATCCCCCCCCCAACAGCTACTGGAGACAATTGGGAGTACCCTGAGGATCACGTGGAGTACTAGGTTGCGTACCGCCCTCAATTGCCTGTGGATTGGAGTCGTGCTGCTTATTTTATTTTTCGCTGCATTATTTAGAGTTTTATCATTCGTGAGCTATTGAATTATTGTAATAAAGTACTTATATATAAGTTAAGACGTGGTTAAATTATGTATATCGTTTGTGATGCAACCGTATATGTGTGATGAACTTCCTGGGCACACATATGCGTTACGCTTGGTTCATATTCGGAACCGGGTGTCACATTCTGGACCGCGAGTTCAACGTCGCCCTCAAGGAGGGTGACTTGAACCGCCGTGAGGAGGGGGTCGGCGAGCGCGAGAGGGCCCTAGTGGCCAGGGAGAAGCGGTTCCTGGACGGCGGCCCCCGGGCACTGGCGGCGGCCCAGCAGGAGGTGGTGGAGCTGCGGGCGGTGCGCTCCGCCGAGGCCCAGAAGGTCTGGGAGTTCTTTGGCGGTGCCGACTCGGCTCTCGTGCCACTCGTATTCAGCCCGACGTGCATGGGGGAGCCGGCGCAGGAGGTGAGTCAGGTGTTCCTGGCGCTCGACTCTACCAGCTCGAGGATGCGGTCGCTGGGGGCCATCCTTGACAACCAACTGGAGGCCGAGGGACGGATGCTGGTGAAGGAGGTGGCAACACACATCCTGTCCTGCTACCGGAGCTGGTACCCCGACGTCTCCCTGTAGCCAGTCCTCGAGGGGCCCATCGTCGAGAGGGAAGAGGTCGCCAAGTCTGAAGTTTCGGATGCGGTGGCCCTCATCGCCTCAAGGTTCCAGCGGAGCGGCTGAGGGCTCGCCGGACGTCTGTTTAAGTTTTTGTCTTTCTGTTTTTGTCTTGTGGCTGGCTGTGGTGACAAACTCTTTATTTGTGTGATAAAAAATCTGTCTGTGGTGCCCTTTTATACTCAGCTTGCTTTTATTTCCAGCAATGTCTTTCGGCTGCTTGTTGTTCCTTAACTTCCAGGACCTGTCGTCCCCCAAAGTATGGCCCCCTGACAGGCGTGGCCAGTTTTTATGGGCACACCTGTCATATACTTAGGGCTTAGGGTGGACCGGTGCAGGAGGAGCCTAAGATTCGTAGGTAGCATTGTTGTAGCTGAGTATGCAGGTATGTCGACAGCGGCCCCCCTGGGGGTGCTGTCGGAGCTTCAGTTCTGCGGTGCCCGCCATTCTTCAGTGAGAAGTCGACAGCGGGCCCCCTGGAGGTGCCGCCGGAGCTCTAGTCCGGCGGTGCCCACTGTCTTCGCAGGTACTCAGACGATGGTTGCTGGAATACCTTCCTCAAAGACCTGTACATAGATCAAAAAAAGAGAAGTAATTATGTCCGCTGGTCACTTCACCCCTACTTGTTTTGTAGTGTCGCTTGACTTACAATCCTGGACTGACTCGTGGGGCTTGGGTAATTCAGTGCTTCTGCACCCCGGGTTCGTTGTCCAGAATACCAAGGGTGGTCCATCTAGCCCCCAGCACTTGGCTGTAGCGCTGGGGAGGCAGAACGCACAGGCTTAGGGTACGGGACCAGGCTAAGCAGGCTGTGGCCCTGGACCTCCCGCTCGGCGTAAGCCGTTTCCGGGGGGAACCATCTGGAGACACAGGCCCCCGAGTATTGGAACAACCGAGGCCCCAGGCGCATCGCAGGCACCTCAAGCAACCCCACCTGCAGTCCAGATGGCAAGGCTCCCACTACTGTTAAAGCAGGGGAAAAATGACAGCGCTCATGATAGATCACGAGCTATGGTGGGCTTACAGCAACATCATAAAAATTAAAGATAATTTTTGAATTGACAAACCCTATACCAGGCAGGACAACATTCTTTCATTGTAGTTTCTCATAAGATGAAGCAGACTTTACAAGGGGAATGACCCGGCCTGGGTATTAGGTGGAGTCGAGTGCACCTACTTAGGGTTCTGGACCAGGCTAAGCGGAATGTGCACTCGAGGCCCCATCCCCTATACTAAGTGCTATCCTGAGATAATGTGCAACCTTTACAATGAAATAGCATTGCCCCAACCCTGGTCTAGGGGTAGAACTTACGCAGGTGTTCGATGTTCCATGGGTTGGGCAACCGCTGTCCATCCTCCGTACCTAGGCGGACGCATCCTGGGCGGCAAACCTCTGTTACCCGGAAGGGACCCTCCCAGCTGGGGGAGAGTTTGTTAGACCCTTCCCAGAGAGTATGTGGCGCGACACCAGGTCGTCTACCTTTAGCTCCCTACTCCGCACGGTCCTCTGATAGTAGCGCCGGAGCACCTGCCTGTACGTGCATTTCGGAGAGCTGCTCGCACTCGTCCCTCGTCGACGAGGTCCAGGTCTTCAAGCCGGAGGTGGTCCTGCGCGGCTTCGTCGTACCTCCGGGCGCGGGGAGAGCCCATGGTAATTTCTGGGGGGAGGACGGCCTCCGCCCCGTACACCAAGAAGAAAGGCGTTTCCCTCGTGGCCCGACTGGTTGATGTCCGGGTAGCCCACAGCACACACGGAAGCTCATCCACCCAATTTGCACCATGCTTCTCAAGGTGTGAGAACGTGCGAGTCTTGAGGCCCTTGAGGATCTCTGCATTGGCTCTCTCGACCTGCCCATTGCTCTCTGGATGAGCAACAGATGCATAGCAGACTTTGATCCCCAGGTCCTCGCAGTATTTCTTGGAACGCTGCACTTGTGAACTGGGTCCCGTTATCAGTGATGATTCTGTTCGGGACCCCGAACCGGCAGACGATCGACTTAATGAACTTTACTTCTGACTGCTTGTTGATGGTGACAACTGGGGCGGCCTCCGGCCACTTGGTGAACTTATCTACGACGACGTAGAGGTGCCGGAATCCTCCGACGGCTCTGGGAAAGGGTCCCAGGATGTCCAACCCCCATACAGCGAATGGCCATGAGGGAGGGATCATCTGCAGCGCCTGAGCTGGTGTATGGATCTGCTTGGCATGGAACTGGCACGCCTTGCATCTCCTTACCATCTCGGCGGCATCCTGGAGTGCTGTCGGCCAGTAGAAACAATGTCGAAAGGCTTTACCGACCAGCGTGCGGGAGGACGCGTGGTTCCCGCACTCGCCTCCATGGATCTCTGCGAGCAAGTCGCAGCCCTCCTCCCGGGTAATGCATCGCAGTAGGATGTCATTGGCGCCACGCCGGTAGAGATCCCCTTCCACCAGCGTGTACCTTTTAGCCATGCGAACAATCCTTTCTGCCAGGGCATGTTCTTCGGGAAGGATATTGTCCTTCAAGTAGTCCCGGACCTCCAAGATCCATGCATCGGGACTTGCTTGAGCTTCTGGATCTTGGGCGCCCGGTAGCTCGGAGCCCTCGGTGGCGTATACGATCCTTGGCGGACTCCATGGTAGTAGGGTCGACAGGACTGCCAGCTTCGAGGTGCTGGGCTCGCCCCCTTCGCCCGGCTCGGCTGCTCTGGCGGTTGGTCGCGGTAACGTCCTTGCAAAGACTCCTTGGGGCACTGGGGCCCCTATGGAGGCCTTCATTGACAGGTCGTCTGCGACTGAGTTGTCGGCTCGGGGTACATGGCACAAGTCCAAGACTTCAAAGTCCTTTTCCAGCTTCCAGACGTGCAGCAGGTATGCAGCTAATTGAGGGTCGTTGCAGCTGCACTCTCCTCTGGCTTGCTTGATGATCAGGTTAGAATCACCTTTAGCCAGGAGCTGTCGGACATTGAGGGTCAGGGCAGTCTTCATCCCAAAGATTAGGGCTTCATACTCCGCCATGTTGTTTGTCGCCTTGAAGTCGAGGCGCACCATGTACTTGAACTGCTCCCCAGTCGGGGTGAGAAGCAGGACCCCAGTGCTCGCCCCCTGCTTCCGCGAGGAACCGTCGAAGTAGAGCGTCCAGGGGGTCTCGGTGAAAACCGGAGCCTTCGGCGCCGTTTCACCGTTGCCCGGCCCCCCCGGGTTGCTTGGTGATGGGGTCCATTCGGCCAAGAAGTCCGCTAGTGCTTGGCTTTTGACTGCATGTCAAGGTAAGAACTCCAACTCGAACTCAGCCAGCTCTGCCGCCCACTTGGCAATGTTGCCAGTCGAATTGGGGCTGTGGAGTATGGTTTTCAGTGGAAAGGAGGTGACCACTGAAACTCGGTGAGCCTGGAAGTAATGCCGGAGCTTCCTCGATGCTATGAGCACTGCATACATTAGTTTGTGTACCTCCAAGTATCTTGTCTTTGCTTCATGGAGGACCTCACTGACGTAGTAGACTGACCGTTGGCAGGTCCGAACCCTCCCTGGGGGGTCCAGGGCTCCTTGCGATGCGTCTGTCTCCTCGAGAATGTGGCTCCTAGGGTCTAGCTGGGGCTCCGGGGGCTGGGACCCGTAAGGCACTTGGTCACTGGAACTCACAGCGGGGGGGGGGGGGGGGGGGGGGGGGGGGGGGGGGGCGGGGGGGATCTTCTGGGTTCGGGCCTTGATGCTTGGCCTCCCCCTCTGGGGCTCCTTCTGGTACTTGTTGCGGTAGTAGCTCCGGTCGTTCTACAACCAAGACCATGTTGAGCACTTCTGTTGTTGTGGTGATGTACAACAGGAGCGGCTCGCCGGGTTCTGGCGCCACCATAATGGGTAGCGTCGTCAGGTGTTTCTTGAGCTCCTGGAAGGACGCTTCAGCTTCCTCAGTCCACTCAAAGGGGCCTGACTTCCACAAAATCTTGAAGAAGGGCAGGGCTCGCTCAGCCAGTCTTGAGATGAACCGACTGAGGGCTGCCAAACATCCTGCAAGCTTCTGCACGTCCTTGATGCGGGCCGGTGGCTGCATCAGCTCTATCGCCTTGATCTTCTCTGGGTTAGCTTCGATCCCTCGGTGCGATACCAAGAAACCAAGGAGCTTCCCTGCGGAGACCACAAAGACACACTTGTCGGGGTTTAGCATCGTGCGTGTCATGCGCAGCTTGCTGAAGACTCTGGTTAGGTTGTCTAATAGGGATGTGCTGTCCCTGATTTTTACCATGATGTCGTCGACATACACCTCTACCAGGTCTCTAATGAGGTCCCCGAATGTCTTATGCATTGCACGTACAAAGGTGGGGAGGGCATTTTTGAGACCATAAGGCATGGAGACATAACAATATAGGCCGTCTACTGTTATGAAAGTAGTGTGCTCCTCATCTTCCCTAGACATAGGTATTTGGTGAAAACCGGAATACGCATCTAGGAAACACAGAAGGTCACAACCTGATGTTGAGTATACTATTTGATCTATCCTAGGAAGAGGGAATGGATCCTTGGGACATGCCTTATTGAGATTGGTGTAGTCGATGCACATCCGGAGCTTCCCGCCAGCCTTAGGAACGACAACAGGGTTGGCCAACCACTGTGGGTGGTGAACCTCCCGGATGAAACCAGCATCGAGTAGCTTCTTGATTTCTTCACGGATGAAGTTCTACCGCTCGATGGACTGTTTCCTGGGCCTCTGTTGTACCGGTCGGGCGTCAGGGTAGATCTTTAGATGGTGCTTAATCACCTACCTGGGGATCCCGGGCATCTGTGATGGTTGCCATGCAAACACATCGACGTTGTCCCGGAGGAAGGTGATGAGCGCGCATTCCTATTTGCTGTCCAGGTTCCCCGCGATTCGGGTCGTCTGGGCAGCCCCAGGGCCAATCTTGACGACCTTCATAGGGACGTCGTCATCGTTGGCGGGTTGCACACGAGGTGCAGCAGTGGAGGCTCGCTGCGCTGGGCCTTGCTCTGGTCGACTCTCCGTCGAGCCTCCTGGGACCGGAGCCCTCCCCACTGCAAGTGCTTGGAGCTGCTCCAAGGCTGACACTGCGGCCGAGCGGTCCCCCTGATCCTGAGGACACCGGAAGGTGTCGGCATCTTCAGGACGAGGTAGCCGTAGTGGGCTACAGCCATGAACCTGTAGAGGGCTGGCCTCCCGATGATTGCGTTGAAGGGTAGGTCGACGTCTGCCACGTCGAATAAAACATTCTCCGTACGGTAGTTCTCCGGGGTCCCGAAGGTCACCGGGAGGTGTATGTTACCATACGGGAGGATTTGCCCAGATCCGACACCCGAGAACGGGCTCGAGGGTGTGAGCTAGGACATCAGCAGCTGCAGCTTCCGGAAAGCCGCAGTGGGGATGAGGTTGAGGCCCGCCCCTCCATCTATCAATACGTGAAAGACCTTCACATTGGCGATGGTCGGGGACACCAGCAGCGGGAGCACTCCTGCCCCTGCCATGTTCTTCGGGCAGTCCGAAGCGTCGAAGCTGATCGCCGTGCTCATACACTTATGGTGGGGAGCTGGACTTGGGGCGGGGGCCACTGCGGTCACTGCCCGACGCAGGGTTTTTACTGCGTTTCGGGATGTGGGGTCGGTGGCTCCCCCGTAGATGACATGGAGGGTCTTGCGGTGCTCCTTATCACTGCTGGAGTCGGAGTCGCCACCCTCGAAGACGGCTTTGACCGCCCGCTAGGGTTCCTGGAACCCCATCTCGCTGTCATCCTCTTTCTCAGGATTAGCCTTCTGCTTGCCCTCCCTCTGGCGGGGGGGTGCACCCTCCTGGCGCTGATGCCTCTGTTTCTGTTCACGGAACCATTCCGCGAATCTCTTCACTTCCCGGCACTTGCTAGAACTGTGGCCATTTGTACGGTGTACCGGACACTTGAAGTCAGGCTCCTTGGGATCAGGCGAATGCCTAGGGCGCTTGTCTCGGCGCGACGCTCCGGCTCCGCCGGGCGCCGCAGCCGCCACTGCCTGGGCTCCGGGCTTTGGCCTGTTCCTGCCACCGCCTTTCTTCTTCTTGCCGCTGCTCCTCGCAGAGGCTCCTTCCTCAGTCGGGGTGGTTTCCCTTGCTTCTGAGGAAGGCTGGGAGTGCCAGTTGCGCCCCTCAGCTACCCTATCACATCTGTCCGCCAGGGAGAACAGCTCAGAGACATCACGCACCTCGTGCGTGGCTAACTTCTCGAGCATCTTCTTGTCCCTCACACCTTGTCTGAACGCAACGATAACCGGTGCGCTAGCAACATGAGGGATGGTGTTCCGTACCTGGGAGAACCGCTGGATGAACGATCGCAGCGACTCTCCAGTGCGTTGCCTAACGGCGTGGAGGTCAAGCTCGGTGCCAGGGCGCTTGTAGGAACTGCCGAAGTTAGCCACGAACTGTCGACACAACTCATCCCAGGAGGTTATGGACCCCTGGGGCAGGTTCATGAGCCATGACCGAGCTGGGCCGGTCAGGACGATGGGGAAGTAGTTAGCCATAATGGCCTCGTCGCCTCCTGCAGCTAGTATCGCAGTGGTGTAGATCTGCAGGAACTCGCTCGGGTTGGCACTCCCGTCATACTTCTCCGGCATGTGTGGTCGGAACTTTCGTGGCCAGACCACGAAACGGAGGTGAGGCGCTAGCGCCGCACACCCTTGGCTAGGGCTGACTGGTGCTGGCAGTGGCAGCGCATACCCTGGGTGAGCAGGCGGTCCTGCGCACACCTGGGGCTGGAGTGGTGTTGTGTACGCCTGTACAGGAGGCGCGACGTACACCTGGTGCGGTGGAGGCGCGACGTACGTCTGGTGTGGTGGAGGCGCAGCATGATCCTGGGGCATGTGGCCCGGCGCGCTGTAATCGGCCTCGAGGTTGCGCCAACGTTCCCTCTGGCGCTCAATGGTGACTCGGCAGTCCTCTCCAGCCCTGCAGCGCTGCAGCTCGGTTCTCAGATCCGTTGTTGAGATCCTGGTTGAGCGCGAGTCTGCCGTCCACCGGTCAACTGTCGGCGTTCGCGACAATGACACGTGCACCGGCTGGGCATGTGTTTCCCTCGGCGGAGGCGCATTGAGTGCGGCGGTGACGAGGTGGTCGACGTCATTGATCCACTGCTGAGCTGCTCCCTGAGGGGCATCCCCAGCCGGTGGGTTGTGGAGTAGTGTGCGCGCTACCGCAAGCGCGCTCTCCGGGCTTGCAGCTGGTGGCACCGTGACTGCTGTCACGGCAGGAGTACACCGTGGAGTGGTGTGTCGGCCTGCAGCCAGCGAAGTGACTACGGGGCGGCGCGAAGGTCCTGACCTTCCTGCCCTAGAGCGTTAGCCTGCTCTAGAGCGGGATGACGCCTGGTCCTCTGCCACAGTCTGTCGCCGTGACTGCGCCCTGGATGATCTAGCGTTGCATTGATCGTCCAGCATTGATGCTGGTAGAGATCTTGATGGGGAAAAGCCCCCTACCTAGCACGCCAAATGTCGAAGGTCATAAACGACACTTCCCCCAGACCTGCTTAGAGAGCAGCCCGCGGAGGTTCTTTGGATTCACGAGGGCTAGTCCCAGGAGATCGAACACAGCAGAATGATGGACACAGGGGATTTACATGGTTCGGGCCGCCGGAGCGTAATACCCTACTTCCACGGGAGTGTTGTGTATTGCCTTGCCTTTTCGTGTATAAGCCTTGGTCTTATCTTTTTTTTCCGTCGCCTCAAGAAGGTCGTCTGCCGAGTCCTTTTACAGTTCAAGGACTCTGCAGTTACAAGGTGAGACCCAAGACCCGACAGGTGGTCCCGGGGAGAGCCAAATCCTATACAAGATCTAGGATTAATTGATATCTACTTTCCTTTGTCAGGGGCTTCAATGTGCCGTCCCGCCGCGCCGTACGCCAGGGCTACACATAGTTGGTGATGATGGCGGGCACGTCTCGTCCGTCTTGTCCCCGCAGCCCATTCGTCCGTCTTACGGCGTGGGTCTGTACAGACTACTCGGACAAGACAGGACACTGGAGCCTTAACTTTCGTAAGCGTGGCTCAGCCTGCCTGGGGAAGGCGCGTGTACTTAATGCCTGTCTAAGTAGTGCACGCATTCCTTTACTGTGGCTTCCTACCACACTGAGTTGGGCGTCCGCCACGTGGTTACGCCGGAGCCTGCCTCTGCGGGAAGTAAAGCACTTGACGGAACAGGCCACGTGGCGCATTCGGAACCCACCCCTATGGAGGGGTGGAGGCTCAGTCGTGCAGGCCACGTGGTTGCTCTAGTGTTTTTCCCTGACCGGGCGCGGACTTGGCCCTGAGGTCCCGAGTGGCCACGTGGCGGCCCCAGAGCCCTCCTCAGCGGGGAGGCGGACTTGGCCCTGAGGTACTGAATGGCCACGTGGCGGCTCCAGAGCCCTCCTCAGCGGGGAGGCGTGGGCTTGGCCCTGCCGGCCACGTGGCAGCTTGGGGGCCTCCACCGAGGGGGAGGTAGGATCGGGTCCTTCCCTCCCCTACGTGGCAGCCTCGGATTCGGCTTCCTTGGCAGAGGCGGAGTACTTATCGGTTTTCTCCTGTGCGCGGGGGTACCTGATCTGCAGGGTACCGACAACTATATAATGATCTTCATCAAACCAACGCAGGGTTTGACAACGGTCTTGGACTCTGCCGATTACCCATCAGATCGTTATAAAGATTTCCTTTCCATTTTGAAATTGTACGGTTATTCGGTACTTTTAATTTACATACATTTAGAATGTGTTGACAAGTTTTATATGACATTTCGTGTATTACAGCGCTTGGCGGTTTTACGCGGAAAAGCTTGACGGTCAGAGACCTCCTAATAAGGATGCATTGCACATATCAACATATTATCCTTGTCCCAAGCACCCTCCTGAGAGCGTTTTATGCGGGTATTATGTATGTGAGCATCTTCGGACCGCCTGCGAATATAGAGTGAATCGTGGGGATGTAAGTTATATTTAATGTCGATATTGTATTTTTCTTACTTTTGAGTTTATTTTCATTGTAACTAGCGTATTTTTATACTTAATTATTTTGTTAGGAATGTATTGAACTCTAGTTTCCAGTAGTGCAAGTGATTTGCCATGAAAGCCTATATACATATCTCAAGTTAGGTGTTTCTCATATCCTGTAAAATGTTCGTAGCCATTTCACCTGTATAAAATTCTCAGATTCAAATTTTATCTCTGTTGTTCAATATTACCAGAAACATTATTTCTAGATATTGATTCCAACTTCAAAATTCAATTGCTCATAGTAGAACTACTCCAAAAATATCAAATAAATTCTTGTATACTCACTTTGATCTATACTTTGAGATAGTTCAAACCAACACATTCTAAACGTGTTATGTGTTTCTGCAACACATGAAGAATGTGAACCAAGAATGGCCAGTTTCTAGAAGTATTCCTGGTGGAGGAGCCGACAAGATTGCAAATGAATTGTGTCAATTCATGCGTCGCAATATTTTCCACCGAAGAGGGTTGTTCTTTGATAAGGATGGTGTAATAGCTGATGTGTCAGAACTTTGCGAGTATGAAAATAGAAACTGTTTTTAGTGAAACTTGAAAACTATGAGATGACTTGTATGTCAATTGAAAGTGTAGCTTGTATATATGTATATTGTTTTAGTAAAATTGACTTCTGTAAGATGACTTATGCGATTATATTGTTTGTGTAAACTATGAGATGACTTCAGTGTTGATTTAGTGAAATTGACCCGGAAATTAGAAATAACAGCAGGTAGTATTGTATAGGGTATTGTTGGTACCCTACGTATCGGGTACCCCGCGATACCGCAAAAAGTAAAAGAAAATTCCACCCGTCAGAGTTGAATGCCCTTGCAGGTCCCACATGCCACATTGCGCTGAGACCGCTCCCCTCGTATGGGCAGCCCCTGGGTCAACACGTGTAAAGGAAAGCCGAAGCTAAACTCTTATCAAAGGGAAGCTCCGGCATCAACATGTGTACAATGGATCCGGACCTAACCCCCCAGCTGATAGGAGCTCCGGCGTCAACACGTGTACAATGGCTCCGGACCTAACCCCCCAGGAGAGAGGAGCTCCGATGCAGACATGTGTACAGCAGCCCTGGATCTAACCTCCCGTAAGGGAAAGCTCCGGAGCTTGCACGTGTGGAGCCTCTGGACCTTCATCAACGCGTATACTTGCAGATCTCCTTCATCGTGAGTCATCAAGTGTAATTAAAGCGGCAGTTACAAGATGTAATTATGTGTCATTAATTGTATATTAATGACACACGATCAAGAGCACTGTTGATAGGGGTAACGCAGCCATTAAGGCACGTTACCACACTATTAATCATGCTTAATACTCTTTAGACAGTGTATTAGGCCATTAAATACGCCAGGGCCACATGTCGGGTCAGGCAAGCTTTGTAACGGTCAGTCCTTAGAACTATAAAAGGGTTGTACCACGCAAACTCACGGGAGGCGGATTCGACCTGGTCCTAGCGAAGGTACTCGCTCAATACAACTACACAAACCCCGTGGAGTAGGGCGTTACGCTCAAACGGCCCGAACCACGTAAATCTCTGAGGTCACCATCTTGATATTGATCTTTGCGTGCCCCAACCACAAAAGAACCTCCGTGGGCTGCTTCTCAGCGGGTCCGGGAGAAGTGTCATATCAAACACTTCGACATGTATACTTTATCACAAATGGTTCTTTACCTACGGCTATACATGCTTGTGAAATTATATTATTACAGGCAGCTAGTCATAGATAAAGAATTATCTGTGATAACTCTATTATCACAGACGGCTACACTTACGGTAAAAATCGGTTGTGATAAATTGTCTCCACAGGCGGCTAGTCACAGGTAAAAATCTGCATGCGATAACAACATTATCATAGATGGTTACTTATACTGTAAGAATTGTATGTGATAAAGTATCTTTAGTAATAAGTAAAGAACCGCTTGTGATAAATCTATTTCACAGACGGTTTTTCTTTCTATCTGTGAAATTGCATATTATCACATATTCTTCGTTTCAGATGGTTTTGAAAATCGCGTGTGATAATACGTTCGGAGCCGCGTGAGAAGAAGCTTGTTGTAGCAATGGGTCCGTTTACTTGCAAGGCTGTCTTGTCGATTGCCGGACCGATTCGGTTGTAATTCGGCGAGCGCGTATATGATTATTCCAGCTGGTCGGTCATCGGCCCCCTCAAGTGCCACTCATCATGGATCGAGTTGTTTGCAGCTGATACAGTGGTGTTGCGGAATGGGAAGAGTGCAAGATTTTGGACATCAACGTGGCTGTTCGTACGTCAATTGCTGCTTGTTTCCCTTTTCTTTATGGTTGTGCCAGAAACAAGCGGCGATCAATGTTCGAGGCACTCTTTGAAGACCGTTGGTCGGTTGATGTCGTGCAACGGATCACGGTTCCAGCGCTTAGTGAGTTAGTGCTGCTATGGGAAGCTTTGCAGGACGTTACATTGGTGGACTCTCCTGACCAGCCGGATGAGCTGCTTTGGGTAGCCTCCCCAGGTCGATGCTACTCCGCAAAGTGGGTCTACCTCCTGCAATTTGAAGACAGCTACGGCTCATGGTACCCGAAGAAAATTTGGAAAAACTGGGCGCAGCCAAAGTACAAAACATTCTCCTGGCTGCTTCTGCAAGATCGGCTCTGAACGGCTGCTGGGCTCCAGAACCGTACCGGGGGTGCCCGGATCAGTACTTGTGTGTGTTTTGCTTCAGGATCCTCTAAACAGCTACTCACCTATTCTCGGAGTGCTGGATGATCAAAGATCTGTGGGATCATGTTGTCCTCCACTACGGTGCTCCTCTGATGCTCTCTGTATATGTATTATGGCGATCTGATGCTGGCATTGGAGAGTGGTTCATGGATTTGTCTCCGTCGGGACAATCACCAACTGCAAAGGCTGCTCGTACTCTGGTGATGCTGGTATGTTGACGGGTTTGGTGCGAGCGGAACAGAAGTCTTTGAGGGAACAGAGAGAAATGCCTCGCAACTTTTCCAGGATATGAAAGATGAAGTCACACTGTGAGCGCGAGCAGGAGCTTACTACATTCTGAATTCAGTTGTAGGAACGTCCGGTCTAAGACTGTATTCTCCTGATGTAACCCCTCTCCCTGCTCTTCTTCCCCTTCTATCGGCTGTAATCAGCTGCATTGTAATCTAAAGTGCACCATGGTGCACTGTAACTCCATCATTCTTCTTAATACAAGCTGGCTTTGCCAGAGCTTTAAAAAAGTGAATGAAGTTCTCGTGTTTCCCCTAAAAAATCTGCATTTGCCAACATTCTACAATATAATATATATACCAAACAAAAAGAAATGCAACGTCAAGCCTTGTTTGGTACATTTCTAACCATAAGCAGCAACATTCACTTACCTCAGATGAAAAGGAATGAAAAAATCAGTTGTTCACTACTTGTACGTGGAGGAACAAAAGGCGACCATAACATAAACCAGTTTGAAATCGTAGAAGGATACAACAGGATTACAACAATAGTAATAGAGTGAAATCTTCTCCAGCAATGACGCAGTGTCATTTCCACAAAATACACAATAAAAGGTTCTTATGTCGTTGCAAAATTCAGACATTTAACGAGACACGATAAAAGGCAGCAACTATCCAGGAAAGACGGTCTTCACACATCTGAACAGGTTCCAAATTCCAACTACACGTTTTCCTGCAAACAAGAAGAATCACATGAGTGACCATACAAAAGTTAAAGAAGGAAACAAAACAATGCATGAATGGAAACATGGGAAAATCTCTAGCAGGAGCATAACCAGGAAATGTTGTATAGCAAGAATGAGTACAGATCAAAGCAAAGTATAATGTGGATTCACAAAGAAAGAGTTCAGGATGACTATATAAAACATATCATAGCAAATGCCCTCCAGATTACTATCTACAGACATAACAAGGGATACAGTATTGGCTCCATAACCATACTATTTTTCTGTATTGACCAGAAATTTTTAAAGCCCCCTGTTTCTAGTTGGGAAAGGCAACGCAGCACAACAAACTAGGAAGACTCTAACCTCATACATGGCAAAAGCACCAAAGGTCAGCAACTCCAGGAAATATGAGACTACAATTTTTTTCCTTCAAAGATCTGGTTTGCACAAATGATTCCGAATATTGGACATAACTAGATCAGAATCATATAAAAAAATGGCCATGTATTCTGGGGACAACCCCATTACGTGTAGTAAATGTAGCAAACTAGTGGTTTGAAGCAAAAAATGATGTCAAAGTGCATAAGCTCAGAACTAAAACCATAAGAAATGTTTTTTTGGCAAAATACCACTCAATCATATAGAAACCAACCATTAAGCAAAGAATGAAGTTATGGAGCATATCATGCCCTCCCAATACTTACAAAATGTCATGAAATGGTCAGTACTTAGTAGCGACTGAATGCAAGAAAAAAAAGATATGAATAATGAAAAATATCAACTACTAAGTCATGATAACAGTAAAACATCTAGTCCTCAGACTTAATGTAGGAATACAATTTGAGTTGAGTAGACAACCAAAATTAGAACATGGATAATTGCTGCTACTTTAACTGCACTACAAGCTGGAGACCAAAATACCATGAACAAGATAATCTTCTATTACAACTCCAGATCGGAAGAAATAGAAATCACCGGATCACCCTACATTGACTCACAACAGTTTCTGGAGTAAAATAACATAGTATTCTTATTCATGCTATATCTAGCTTTACTAAGTAAACATATAGTGCCTTTTATTTCCTCAATTCTATGTTGCTTACGTGAAAGTATAAGCCAATTCATCAGAATTTCTTTTCACATGGTAATATTCTATATGAGTTATGAGTGTGCTTCTGATTAAAACAGTGTAGGTAAGCAGAAAAAAAAGATTCAGTGAATGTTTGCAAACTGTCTCATGCCGTAGCAAATACTTCAACTGGATCATTTATGATAATCACAGTGCCTCTTTTTTTGTCCTTAGAACTGCATTGTTGTTCCATGCACATACTGATCTATGTTGTGTCTAAATAGAGAAAGAACTATGCTCAGAATGCTTTGCCCAGCAGGCTTTAAAGTCAAATTATTAATGTTTTTTATCCTCTGAGAAAACATAAAATTAAATGTTCCCAGGCATTGTGAATGCACCCCTCAAAGATGTATAGTCAGCGGTCTTTATAAGGGATTACACTGCACAACGAAATAACCTTTACAAAAAAAAATTATTTGCTTTATACATTTTGGTAGTCAAGATAATTACATAGAGACCTGACGGTTATAGCAACAAAATTTACATCCTAATGTACTAGTCTACTAGAAAAAGAACATTATGTTACAATTCTTGGCTTAGACAACACCATATCTCTACAAAAGAATGAACCAAATGGAGGGAAACAATTGTGTACATGAAAAGTTACAAGAAGAGTGGTACAAAAAGGTGTATTACATGATGAAATCAACATGCGACTACCAAACACTACAAAAAAGAGAGTTACAGTTGAAAACAAACAAGGCATCAGATCAAGCTTAACTTACATCTCAGCTTATTGTTACAACACATTGTCGACGAGTTAAGAACCACCACAGCTACAAGCAGTAAGGAGTTGTTCTCTGAACCATGTCTGGGTGCAAAAATAGACACTGCCCTGGATTGTTGCTGCCTAAACACCAGATATGGCTCACCGAGCTACATTAATGAGGCGTCATCCGCCTGCGCTTAGAATGTTCAACCTCTCTGGATCTGCTGCGCATCCCAGATGACCTCCCCCTGTCCCAGTCTTCACCACGCTCTGAATTGCGATCTCTGTGCCTGTGATAATCGGCATTGCGATCTCTGTCATCTCTGTGTCTATCTCTCTCCCTGTCCTTCTCTCTCTCCCTTTCTCTGTCTCTGTCCCTGTCTCGGTCTCTGTGACTCTCCCTGTCACGATCTCTTTCCCTCTCTCTGTCATAATCACGACTCCTCTCTCGGTCCATGTCCCGCTCATCCCGGTTCCTCCTCTCTGGCCACTCCTGTGATGCAGGTGCATCCTTCTCCCTCTCACGTCTCCTATCTGATGCACCAGACCACTCCCTCTCCGGTGGTCTCTCTTTCCCATGGCTTCCCCCTTCCCCATATTGCTGGTCAGATGCCGCATCATCCCCGTAACTTGATTGTTCCTCCCCACCCCAACCTCCCATGTTAGGATCAGGCCACATCCCCGCACCACCAGCCCCCATCCCACCACGCCCGAAGAAAGCAGGGTTTACATGCGGCGCAACAACTGGCGGGAATGGCTGCATCAACCCGGGGAATGGCATACCTACAGGTCCACCAGGGAAACCACCAAACCCACCACCCATCCTTCCCATTGCACCATAACCAGTAGGATCAAAACCCTGCCCCAGCATCCCGCCCGGAGGCAGCATTGGCGGAGGTGGTGCAGCCATGCCCCCATTCCCCATGATTCCACGACCACCTGTCGGGCCCATTCTATTCCTCATATTGTCAGGAGGACCTCTATTCCCCATCCGACCACCTCCTCTTCCCCAATTCCCACCACCTCCACCAGGTCCACCGCCGGCACCGGGTCCACCAGCTCCTCCGCGACCACCACCAAAATTGCCACCCACTGGTGGCCCTCCTGGACCACCGCCTCCTCTACCGCCCTTCGGCAGCATAGACGATGCCTGTGCAGCCATGGCCTGTTGGTTCTTCACCTGTGTCTCACCCATGCGACGCACCGTGCTTGGCGTGGCGAATGCTACAACACATGGACGGCCATTGAACAGGTGTCCGTTCATGCCCTCCTTGCAGGCAGAGGCGACCGCAGGGTCATAGAAGTCGACCTGGCAGTAACCCTTGGACTTGCCGCTGGCCTTCTCGTCAAAGAACCTCACCTCCTTCACCGGCCCGTACTTGCTAATCTCCGCCTCCAGATCCGCGTCCGTCGTCCACCAGTGGAGCTCGCCCACGAACAGCGTCGTGCCACCGGGGCCGTCGCCCCCGCCAACAGGGCCGCCGTTCCCGACCACTATGGGACCGCCACCAAAGTTTCCCCCGGGGCGGTGGAACCCGTCGCCTTGCGGAACCTGGTGGTGCTGAGGCGGCGGCGGCGCAGGCGCGGACGGGGGCTGAGGTGGCAGCGGAAGGTTGGGCTGCGCGGGAGGGAGACCAGGAGCCGGGCCGGACATGCCCGAGACGTGTACCTTCTGCTGCTGCTGCGGGGGACCCTGCGGTGGAGGCGGCGGGAGGGTGTGCGCCGGCGGGAGATGCTGCTGCTGCTGCTGAGCCGGCGGCGGCTGGGGCGGTTGAGGGAGATGTTGCTGCTGCTGCTGTTGCGGCGGCGGGGCCTGCTGAGGCGGAGGCGGCGGCGGCGGTTGGGAGGCGTGGAGGAAGCCGTCGCCGACGTTGACGTCGTTGTAGAGGTCGTCGAAGTCGTCGTCGTCGCCGTAGTACTGGTCGACGTCCTGGACGGCGGCGATGGCCTCGCTCCGGTGGAACCCGGGGTCTCCGTCGGGGTCCATGGCGGCAGGCGCGCGATCTCTAGGGTTAGGGTTTCCCGGATCTGGGTCGAGCCGTGGAGGCGGGGGGGAGGAGCGTACGGGGGGAGGAGACCGCGACCTCAAGCCCTAAATGGGGATTAGGATTGTGATTCGGGAGGGCTCACCTGCCACGCCAGGCGGGGCTGTGGGGGCCCAGGAGTCGGTGATTATGGTGAGAAGAGTTTGCACGGGTGTGCCCTCACTTTCCGTTAGAAGGGTGACCAATCAGCACGTAGATTGATCCGTGGTAGGCTGGTAGCTGGGTCGGATGAAAGTCATGGTGTTTATACAAATAATGGGCCGTTTGCCGGTGGTTTTCAGACGAGCCTTTGGGCCGCCAAGCCCAGTAGAATTCTTCCATAAGCCCAGTTCATTTGAGCTTGAGCATACATAGACACGAAGCCGTACATATTACTCCATTCGTACCTAAATATTTGTCGTCTGCTAATAAAAAATGAATAAAAAGACGACAAGTATTTAGAAACAGAGAGATTACATAGCATTTCAACTTCAACAGTTCTGGTAGAAATCAACCATTGAAACTTCAATTTATCGAGGCTCTGCTGAACATGAGAAATGATTTTTTCGTATATACAAATGAACTATTAAACGGCAATGTTGTAGATGCCAAAAGATGTTTTTCCGTATTGAAAATGAACAACTATAAATTGTATCATGTAGAAATTCCATACATTTTAAACGGTTACTAACTTAGTTTATGTCCACAATCCACTTTGTGAGACTAACTCTAACAGGGATTGGCAAAAGTGATGCCCCATTTGGACATATGCCTAGTGCTATAGTAATTTTTTGGCTCATGCTCAACCGTTTCTGGCAAAACTCATAGCAGCAGTTGTTCTCTTCCGGGGCTTCCCCTCCACCCTCAATCCTTGGCTCAACTTCTTCCTGTTTGTGCCTGCTCTGCTGCTCCGTCATCGTTCGCCAGGAAGACACGACTTGGGTGTCGAGCTCGAGCAGGGAGTACATAGGCGCCGACGTTGAATCTCTCCATGCGAGGAAGCATGAAGACCGGGAGAGCGTTGGAGAAATGAGCAATGGAGCACGAAGAAAAGCGAGTTGGACGTGTCTATTGCGAGCGCGAGCACGTGCGAACGCCATGGGGCTTTGTTCCTCGTCACGGAGCCCGTCGCCCCGCCTCACTGCTGCCTGGACGTGGCGCGGAGGCGAGCTCAGGTCCCACGTTCATGTGGCTCCTGCACGGTGTGAAGCCTGTGTTGGTACGTGTCTGGGACACCCGCAACAGCCGCCACACGGCGGCAACGAGGAGTGAGGCGGGGAGGGGAGCAGCAGACGCGACTGGTGCGGTTCTCAGACAACTGCGACAGTGGCAGAGCGCGAGGCGAGGTGGGGAGTGGCGGGCGCGTCTCTGGGCGACTGTGGCAGGGACGGAGAACGAGGCGTGGAAGGTGCGGAGGAGGGAAGCGGGGAATGAGGCATTACCTCTCACGATTCGCGTCTGCATTTTGCGAATCGGGAGGGCCGGAGGAAATATGAGGATGGATGATGCATACGCTGTTGGAGGGGTGAAATACCGGTTGGCAAAATGAATATGGGGTCTCATTTGGCTCCTTTGTTGGAGATAGGCTGAGTCGGAGCAAGAGAGAACCGATTTCAATATGGAAACGAATTCTCGGTGGGAGCATGGGCGGACCTACAGGATATGTCGGGTGAGCTCCGGCATACTCTGGGTCCAAGACCAGCAGTGTAGCCAAGCCTGTATGTGATCGACAAGCCAGCCAAGCGCCCAGGCCTACAGGAAGGATGAACGATGCCAAACCTATAAACGCCAGCTATGGCTCTGCCTACGAGAGTTCATGCATGCTTGCATTGGAATCACGTATTTGCATGCATCAACTGTGGATTATCGCTGGATCGGCTCCCGTGTGCAACCTGCATCCATACGTCTGGGCATCTAACGATGTGTGGATGGATTGCAATTCACATTGGTCATCTCAGCTTCACACAATATTGACAAACATTTAAAAAAATATACAGATATGGAGAGGAGCGAATATGTTTTATTTGTGTTCATAAACATGCTGTCAAGAATTAAGGCACAGCCACTGCTGCTTCAAATACTATCCCATCTATTTCAAACATTTGCACATGAACAGATTTAAGAGCAAGAGAGAGTAATTGAAAAATTATGAATAATATACCATTTCTCCTGCCATCACATGGCCGGCATCACTCTATTAGTTTATGATATCCACAGCCTTTGATGTGATACGGATGAAAAGAAATAAGTTTAAAATTATTTTGTTTGATCAAGATGTAATTTAAAGTGGATGAAGATGATATAATCAATATATTCATACCATTTAAAAACGACAACTAAAAATCATACAACTTATATTGTAAGTCTAATTTATGTATATTTTCGAACTATTAATATTGTAGTTTTTTAAAAAAAATTTAGATGCTATTTACTGTCTGTATATTGAATTATGTCATAATTTTCGATTCTTACCAAATTAGTACAATTTTATCGAATTGTATATGTCGAAGGGTCAATGTGACACTTCCCCAGACCCGCTAAGGAGCAGCCTGCGGAGGTTCTTGTTCGGCGGGGCTTAGGCCTCAAATTAGTGTTCTAGCACAAGAGTATGAGACAAACAGTTGTTTTTACGTGGTTCGGGCCGCAAGGAGCGTAACACCCTACTCCACGCTAGATTGTATTGCTTGGTGAGTGTGTATGCGTATGTGTGTGTATTGGGGATTCTGAGACTAGTCCTACCAGAGAAGATGTCTAAGTCGGTGGCAGCCCAGTCCTTTTCTAGTCCAAGGTCGGACAGCTTACAAGTGGGGTCGGGGCCCGACGGGTGGTCCCGGGGTGATCTTATCGTATACAAGATCTATGGTTTCTTGCGTACGCTGCCTCTGACCGCACCTTGAAGACTTGTTGTCTTACCGCGTCGGTCGCTAGTGGCTAGGCGTAGTCGTTGATGATGGCAGGGAACGTCCCATCCGTCTTGTCGTCGTAAGCTACCCACTTGGCGGTGTGGGTAGGCTTGCGGCGCCTTCACTGCGACGTGATTGGACGCAACGGTACGTGATAGGGGGCGTGTGCAGCATCGTGCACCTGGCGAAGGCGCGCGCCTTCAATGCGCGACTGGACATGACACGCCGCCCTTTACTCTTCGGGGCCCACGGCTTATTGCAGGTCGTGGGACACACTCTAGCTCCAAAACCCTCCTTGGTGGGAGCGAGAGGGCTCGATGTCGGAGGCTGCGTGGCAGCTCCGGAGCCCTCCTTGGCGGGAGCAAGGGCCCGAAGCCGAAGGACGCGTGGCAGCTCTGGAGCCCTCCTTGGTGGGAGCAAGGGTCCGGAGCCGAACGACACGTGGCAGCTCCGGAGCCCTCCTCGGTGGGAGAAGGGTCCAGAGCCGGAGGACGCGTGGCAGCTCCAGAGGACGCCTCAGCAGGAGACCCGGTCCAGAACTTCTTCTTGTATGCGGGGGTACCCAGTCTTGAGGGTACCGACAGTGGCCCCCAGACCCATCTCGGGAGAGATGACAATCTCGAAGGTGGGGGCTTCATCTTGTTTTGTAAAAGTGACGCCAACGGGCCCCTTGGGGGGCGTCGGAGATTCGGAGAAGTGACGCCAGCAGTCCCCTTGGGGAGCACTGGAGCTCGGAGAAGTGACGCCGGCGACCCCCTTGGGGGCGCCAGAGCTCGGAGAAGTGACGCTGGTGGCACCCTTGGGTGGCGTCGGAGCTCGGTGAAAGCATCTAGGCCCCCTCATGTAATATGGTTTTGGTGATTAATGACAACCATTGAACTTTACTAATGAATTTGTGAATGCAAGGTCATCATAAACACTAAATAAGATGAAATGATTATGTCATTGGAGACCCATAGATACTCAACTTTCGAGATCAAATAAAGACAAGACATGAAGGCTCTATGTCCAAGTCACTCAATCAAAAATTGACATCATACAATGCTTAAGAATCATAAGAGAGCCGTGTGGAACAAATGTCTAAGAGGTCATTCAAAAAGGGACACAAAAGACTCACTCAAAACAACTCGAAGCAAGCAAAATCAACTCACCGGATCAACCGATGATTTCCAAATGAACACATCGGTCGAGTTGATTCAACTGAAGACAAAGACATCAGAAAAATGAACTCACCGGATCATCCGATGTGAGGGCTCAACAACATCGGTGCATCAATACAGTTTGCAGTACAATTGGAGCAAGTGAAGCACCGGATCATCCGATGTGCAGAATCACACACATCGGTTGATCACTCCAGTAAGTATCAAGATCAAGCAAATTCTGGAGGAAGAGCCACCGGATCATCCGATGAGAAGACTGGGGCAACATCGGTCAAATAACGGTAATATCTGACACAATGACGTCAGCCAAAGTAATTACACCGATGATAACTAGAGGGGAGACATCGGATCATCCGGTGTGCACAGAAAAGTTCTGTCAGCCTACTTTTCCAACGGCTATTTCGGTTAGGCTGGCTATAAAACCCCTCTAACCCGGTCATTTCGATAAGTCTTGATACTCAGAAGCTAACAACACATCCAAGAGCACTCAAGACCAAGAGCTTACACTTCCTCACCCATTAGATCATTTGTATAGGCTGGATCTAGCTAGAGAAAAGCTTGTGTGCGTCCATTCTCTGTGATTGGAGTCTCTAGGCTAGTGAGAGGTTGAAGAGATCCTTCCGGAGCTTGCCAAGGTGTGTGTGGAAGCCCGGAAGATCAAGGATTGTACAAGGCTTGAGCTCCACCTTGCCGGAGATGGCGAACGGAGAAGATTAGTGAAGACCCCCTTGTCTCGGTGACTTGGGAGTGGCAAAACCCTTCGGTGGGTGCCACAACGTGGATGTAGGAAGATCCTTGTGATCTTGCCGAACCACGGGATAAACTCCGTGTCTCCTTGTCTTTTGAGCGTTTGCATTCCTCTCCTTCCTTTTACATTATGCAATCTTTATTCCGCAACTTATATTTACGTTGATTGCATAGATAAACCGCATAGAGAATTGGGCTTTGGTCGTTAATTTTTAATTGTCTTAAAATTTGAAAGAAAGCCCAATTCACCCCCCCCCCCTCTTGGGCGTTTCGATCCTTACAATTGGTATCAGAGCTTGGTTGCTCATAGGATCATTCTAGCTTCACCGCTAGAGAGCTTAAATGGCCAAGAATGGGGGTTCGGTTCCCACCTCCGAGGGCAAGAACTTTGCCTATTGGAAAGCACGCATGCGTGCCTACCTAGAGGCTATTGCTCCCGAAGTTTGGGAAGCGACCCATGCGGGATTTGGAGATCTCAATTATGTTGGTGATCAACTAAAATGGGATGCTAAGGCTAGAAATGCTATCTACGAATGCATAAGTCAAGACGTATTTGCTAGAATTGCTAGTAAAGAGAAAGCATGTGAAATTTGGGCATGTTTAATTGAAATACATGAGGGCTCATCTCGTGTTAAAGAACTCAAATATCACTTGCTTAAATCCAAGTATGATGAATTCAAAATGCTTCCTCATGAGAATGTTAACCAAATGTTTTCCCGTTTAAATGTACTCATTGAGGAGATTAACGCACTTGACATTGCCTCTCTTGGTAAGGGACTTATTAACCGCAAGATCCTCATGCTTCTACCCAAGCCCAAGTACAACATTATCAATTCAATGCTCCAAAAGGAATCGCTTGACAACATTGAAGTCTCGGAGCTTATTGGAGAAATTCATGCTCATGAGATGAGCGTTCTTGGAATGATGGAGGAGACATCGTCAAAGACCATTGCTCTCAAGGCCTCAACCAAGAAGACAACTCCCAAGAAGAAGAAAGTAGGTGAGCCTAGCTCAAGTGAAGAAGAGCAAGCAACAAGCGAGGAGGACGATGACGAACTTGCATTGATGATGAGGAAATTCTCACGGTTAAACTCCAAGATTGCAAAGAAGGGCTACTCTTTTGATCCCAAGAAGAAAGCCTTCCTTCCAAGAAAAGATGAAAACAAGATATGCTATAATTGTGGTGATCAAGGCCACATATCGTATGATTGTCCAAAGCCGGACAAAAGGAAGGACAACCACAAGGGAAAGCATCGAAAGCTAGAAGAAAGTGATGAAGATGAAGAAGAGGTCAAGCCCAAGCGCTCCTTTGGAAAGAAGAAATTTGACAAAGGCAACCAAGCTCTTTCCAAAGAAGAGAAGAGGGCCTCAAAAGGTCTTCATGTGCGAAGCCAATGAGTGGGTCACCAATGAGGAAACAAGTGACGATGATAGTGAAGATGAGGAAGAAAACTTGGCAAGCCTCGCTATCGTCAACAAGGATGACTCACCTCTTCCCCCACCGCCTATGTGTCTCATGGCGAAAGGTAACACCAAGGTATGTGATGACTCTAGTGATGATGATGAACTTTCTCCCGATGAATTAGCATCTACGATTAATGAATATCATGTCATCATAAAAAGGGAAAAGGGCAAGGTTAAGGCACTTGAACAAGCTCGTGCTAAGCTTGAGAGTGCTAACCTCAATTTGCATGACAAGTATGAAAGCATACTTAAGGAGCATGACATGCTCAAGTCTCATGTCAAGCAAATTGAGGAAGAGAAGGCTCAAATCAAGCTTGATCACCATGAGCTTGACTTAGCTCATCAAGCACTCTTGGGCAAGCACAATGAGTTGGTTCAAGAGCATCAAGTACTTAACCTTGCTTATGAATCTATTGAACTAAAATTTAAAAACTTGAAGAAAGAAACCCTTGATGGCAAAATATCCGCTAGTTCACATGCCACTAACAATTTGCATGAGTCTTTGCCGTTGAAAGCAAATGCTAGGGAGAAGGAGCTAATGGACGAGATTGAAAGTCTCCATGCTAGCGTGGCAAGACTAACCAAGGGAGAGGACAAGCATAAGGAAATCCTCTTCCAACAAGCCAAAGGCTTCAACAAGAGAGGACTTGGATCCTTCCCGGTGCCAAACAAAGGGAAGGTGCCCTCACCGGAGCTTAGGACAAGCTTCATCAAGGAAGTTGGTTCCTATTGCCAACATTGTGAGGTCACCGGACATCACACAAGGGAGTGTCCTCTTCCTAATCGTCCTTCTCCCAAATTGCCTCCTAACTATACATCTACCTTTGATAATCACTATTATCTATTGAGCAAAGTAGGTGGGAAGGTGAAGGCAAAGTTCATCGGCAAATACATCAAGGGCATGAAGGGGAAGCTCCCCAAGCAACTTTGGGTCCCAAAATCACTTGTATCACACATACAAGGACCTAAGTTGGCTTGGGTTCCTAAACTCAAAAACTAACTTCATGTGTGTAGGTGAACTACAAAGCCGGAGGAAAGCATTGGGTACTCGATAGTGGGTGCACTCAACACATGACCGGCAATGATGGTATGTTCACCTCCATAGAGGACCCCGGAAATCACGAACAAGTCACCTTTGGTGATAACTCAAAGGGGAAGGTAATTGGTTTAGGTAAAATTGCTATTTCTAATGATTTGTCTATCTCTAACGTGCTTTATGTTAAGTCTCTTAGTTTCAATTTACTCTCTATTGCTCAATTATGTGATCTTGGACTAACATGCACATTTAGCAAGGATGATGTTGTTGTGAGTAGTGAGGCAAGCAAAGAGCTTATCTTCAAAGGATTTCGGCATGGACATCTCTACTTAGTAGATTTCTCCAACAAGAATGCTAGCCTAACCACTTGTCTTTTCACTAAGACAAGCTTGGGTTGGCTATGGCACCGACGCATAGCACACATTGGAATGAGCAAACTTAAGAAGTCATTCAAGCTTGGGATGGTGACCGGCGTGAAGGATGTGACGTTTGAGAAGAACAAGCTTTGTAGCGCATGTCAAGCCGGGAAGCAAGTTGCTTCACACCACCCAATGAAGACAATGGTGTCAACCTCCAAGCCACTTGAACTACTCCACATGGACCTCTTCGGACCGTCCACATACCAAAGTCTTGGCGGTAACCTCTATTGTCTTGTTATAGTTGATGACTACTCTCGCTATGCTTGGACTCTATTTTTAGGTGACAAGAGTGAAACTCCGGAAGTGTTCAAGACCTTCGCCAACCGTGCTCAAAGGGAATTCCAACTTCCCATTATCAAGGTCCGGAGTGACAACGGCACCGAATTCAAGAACTACAACATTGGGGAGTGGTGTGACCGTGAAGGTGTGAAGCATGAATTCTCCGCCACGTACACTCCTCAACAAAACGGGGTTGTTGAGAGGAAGAACAAAACCCTCATCACTCTTGCAAGAGCAATGCTTGATGACTACGGCACGTCGGAGAAGTTTTGGGCCGAAGCAATCAACACGGCGTGCCATGCCGCAAATAGGGTCTATCTTCACCGACTACTCCAAAAGACCCCATATGAGCTCCTCATTGGGAGAAAGCCCAACATCTCCTACTTTAGAGTCTTTGGGTGCAAATGCTACATCTACCGCAAGAAAAGGCTCGGTAAGTTTGAAAGAAGATGTGATGTTGGTATTTTTCTTGGTTATGCATCAAACTCAAAAGCATATCGAGTATTCAACCAAACCTCCGGTCTAGTTGAAGAAAGTTGTGATGTTGAGTTTGATGAGACTAATGGCTCCCAAGAGGAGAGTTTTGGTCATGATGAAATAGATGATGAGCCTCTACGAGAAGCCATGAAAAACATGACCATTGCAGACATCAAGCCGGAAGTTGAAGAGGGCCATGATCAAGGGGGAGCTTCAAGTTCCAACAACAACACCTCCATGGCGCCTCAAGTAGACGAAGAGGAGAAAGATGATCCATTACCAACTCAAGACTCACAAGCAACACAACATCAAGATGGAGAAGAAGTCCATGATCAAGTCCAACCACAAGAGGAACAACACGCTTCACCACCGCCAAGTGCTTCACAACCACTTATGAGGCATGGACGCATCTCCAAGGCGCATCCAATGGACCAAATCATTGGAAGTCCTTCAAGGGGCGTAAGTACTCGTTCCCGCCATGTTGCTTCATTTTGTGAGCACTACTCATTTGTTTCGTGTGTAGAACCCACTCACATCGAGGAAGCGCTCCAAGACCCAAATTGGGTAATGGCTATGCAAGAAGAACTCAACAACTTCATCCGCAATGAAGTTTGGGTGTTGGAGGAGCGACCCAAGGACAAGAACGTCATCGGAACAAAGTGGGTGTACCGCAACAAACAAGACGAGAATGGCGTGGTGGTCCGCAACAAGGCAAGACTTGTGGCCAAAGGGTTCTCCCAAGTTGAAGGACTAGATTTTGGCGAAACATTTGCTCCGGTCGCCCGGTTAGAGGCAATTCGTATTCTCCTCGCTTTTGCTTCACATCATAATATTACCCTTTATCAAATGGATGTGAAAAGTGCCTTTCTTAATGGCTACATTAATGAGCTTGTTTATGTTGAACAACCTCCCGGATTTGAAGATCCGAGGAATCCTAATCATGTGTATAGGTTGCACAAGGCGCTCTATGGGCTCAAGCAAGCACCTAGGGCATGGTATGAACGACTACGGGACCTCCTCATCATGCAAGGATTTAAGATCGGGAGGGTGGACACCACACTCTTCACCAAAGACATCAATGGAGATTTGTTCATTTGTCAAATTTATGTTGATGATATTATTTTTGGTTCAACTAACGAAGCCTTTAGCCATGAGTTTGGCAAAATGATGTCTAGGGAATTCGAGATGTCAATGATTGGAGAGCTCAACTTCTTCCTTGGATTCCAAATCAAGCAACTTCAAGAGGGAACTTTTGTCTACCAAGAGAAATACACCAAGGACCTCTTGAAGAAATTTGAGATGGGAGATTGTAGCTCAAGAAGCACTCCAATGGCAACAAATTGCCATCTCGACGCGGATAAGGACGGTAAACCTATCGACCAATCTCACTACCGCTCTATGATTGGTTCATTGCTTTATCTTACCGCATCTAGGCCCGATATAATGTTTAGTGTATGCTTATGTGCTCGCTTTCAAGCGGCTCCTAAAGAATCGCATAAGAAGGCGGTCTTTAGGATACTTAGGTATCTTAAGAATACCCCTAGTATGGGCTTGTGGTACCCTAAAGGTACAACCTTCCAACTCTTGGGATACTCGGATTCGGACTTTGCCGGATGCCGCGTAGATCGCAAGAGTACCTCCGGTGGGTGCCACTTGCTTGGGCGTTCCCTAGTGTCTTGGTCTAGCAAAAAGCAAAATTCCGTGGCTTTGTCCACCGCGGAAGCGGAGTATATAGCGGCCGGTGCATGTTGTGCCCAAATTCTATATATGAAGCAAACCCTTTTGGACTTTGGAATTAAAATTGGTTGTGTGCCTCTCCTTTGTGACAATGAAAGTGCGGTTAAGATAGCTAGAAACCCCGTTCAACACTCCCGCACTAAGCACATTGATATTCGCCATCACTTCTTGCGTGATCATGAGGCGAAAGGAGACATCTATTTGCAAGGTGTTAGATCCGAAGAACAATTGGCGGATATCTTCACTAAACCACTTGATGAGAAAACCTTTTCTAGACTTAGAAATGAATTAAATGTGCTAGATGCATCTAACGTCATGTAAGTTGCCATGTTCATGAAAGGATGCATATCATGTAGGTCTTGTCTAACTCTCAAAGGATAGGGGTGAGCTAGAAATAGTTTTCCCTGAGGAAGCCTTTGGAAGGTTTAAACTTGGCAAGATAGATTTATTTTATGCCTTGCATTATCTCTGCCATATAAGACCTGCACTCTTTCTATTTCTTGCACTATTTTGTTTGGCATTGCATACGGTAGATTGTCACAAAGGGGAACCCACCTCATGAGAAGGAGACTTGTTTGAAATGCAATATCTCAACTCATATAAGATGGAAAGATCAAAATGTTAGGTGCGTTAATGCATAGAGGAACATGCTTCATTGAGATAGTAGTCTTCATACTCTACCTCACAAAGCATGGGCCTTACATCTCATATGGATATTTTTCCCTCTTTTTTTTGGTGTTCCATTTGCTTTAAGGTCTAGCCAAGCTATTGGCATATTAGCTTTTTGAGGGGTAAGGAGTTGCCCAAAAAGTCCTAAGACATGTGTTTCCCCTTGTTTGATTGTTTGGTCAAAGGACATATATGGGATGTTGGGGTTTAGTTTTCATCGGATTATCCTATGCCTAAGTCCTTCACCCATCGGATCAATAGATGTTCAATCTTCCAGTGCCAATTCAGTCAGAATCTCAAAATGATCCGACGAGTTCATTCTGGAAAACATCGGTCCATCCGATGTTCACAAATCAGCAACCTTGATGAATTCCACCGATGCCTCTTCATCTAACGTCGGTTCATCCGATGTCCTCAGTGACTCCTTGAATATCCTTACTGTGCCATTCGACCGATGCTCAAAACCCTAGACGTCGGTCCATCCGGTGTCAATTGCACTTTTCTGGAAAACCTTACTGTGGAATTCGACCGATGTTCACTCCCCTTATCATCGGACCATCCGATGTTAAATTTTACGCTAGGGTTTGGGACCCACTATTTAAACCTGGCCGTACCCCTTCGGTTCCCTCTTCCCCCGATCCCGACGCCGCCGCCTCCACCGCCGTTGCTCACGCGCGCTCCACTTCACCGCCGCCGCCGGACGCCGCCGCCGCCGCCGTCCACCGGCCGCCGCCGCCATCCACCGGCCCGCAGCGCCGCCGTCTCGCGCCGCCGCCGCCCACAGCACCGTCGCCGCCTCTCCTCGCCACTCGCCACCTCCATCGCGCCGCAAATCACCGCACCACCGCCACCACTCTCACGCCGCCGCTCGCCGCGCCGCCTCCACCTCCGACCTCCTCATCTCCATCAACCTCGCTGCCGTCTCCACTTCGCACCCGGTCTCCATTTGATCTCCGTCGCCTAGGTTTGTCTCGTGCCGTGCGACGTCCATCGGTGTTTCCGCTATTCTTTCTTTGTTCGTCGCTAAACCTAGCTCTCCTTTGCATCTAGATGGGTCGTGACCGCAAAGGAAAGGGAAAAGCGATCGCGGAGCCCGCCGCGAAGAAGCGTAAACTTTTGAAGGATGAGAAGCAGGCTCTAATGGTCGCTCGCGCCGCCGAGGAGCGTGAGCGCGGCCGTGGGGGATCCCTGAGGATCCGCGAGCCTCGGCAGCCTCCTGTGATCGACAACTCCGACATCGAGGAGGAGCCGGTCGAGCCGCTTGTCCGCCGGCGCTCAGCCCGGACACGGGGAGGTCAGTCCCCGGCCGTTCCTCGTCCAAGACCAACGGCCGCCGACCGTCGCGAGGACAGGGAAGCTCAGAGGGCCATTCACGAGATGGACACCACTGTCCATGTGGCCGAGGGAGTCCGGTTGACGGACTACAGGAAGATGAAGGCCAAGCAGCTATGCAAGCTTCGTTGGAACGTGCTGCTTGAGGAGTGGTTCCCACAGCCCCGGGAGACTCTTGTGGACAGTCGCTTCTGGACTGTCACCCAGGCGTCTCTCTATGAGACCTACAGGCGTCGGGGGCACAAGCTTTTTCAGCACAACTACCTGGACTGGGGGCAGCTTGGAGTGGCAGCGGAGACTGAGGTCCGTCCTTTCTTTGAGAGATACAGAGGTTTGGTGCAGCTGCTGGCTTATGAGAGAAGTGCTTATGTAGAAGAGTGGGTCCGTGTCTTCTACGCGACCCTGTACATCTCAGAGGGCAGGAGGTCGATTGACTTCATGTTCAATGGTCAGCGCTACCACCTCTCGAGGCAGACTTTGGAGCAGCTTCTTGGTTTGGACCTGCACGACACCTGCGTGCACGAGAAGGTCTATGGGCAGGCAGATCCACCGAGGAGGCCACTTACTGGAGGGGTAGCACCACAGCTTGACGAGATCCGCTCTCTGTTTGGCCCCTCGTTCTCTCCGGACCAGCTGAGAGTTCCAGCTCTCTTGACCCCAGCTGCGCGCATTGTGCACCTCGCCTTGCGCCGCACGCTCCTGCCGAGGTCAGGTTACTTGGAGGGGTTCACGAGTCTGCAGCAGACCCTCCTGTTCTACATAATGAACGGGATGGATTTCGACATCGTGGACATACTCCTATGCGAGATGGAAGACGTAATCACGGATGGGATTGGCATGATGAGGCAGATGGTCTACGGGCACTGGATCAGTTACATTTGCTCTATGATGGTGCCTGAGGGAGATGCAGCACAGGCCCGGCTTGCTGACGAGAGTGTGACTCGCTTTGGTCACTATCGTGCCTCTGCTCCTGGAGACCGTCGCCTTGGTCGTCCAGTTGAGCGCCAGGTCCGGGCCCGTCTGTCAGAGGAAGACTGGTCCGACCTAGAGCGGGAGGACGAGAGGCTTGCTGAGGCTGAGGCTCAGGGGGAGGACCTGCAGCATATCTGGTCTGAGAGCGACACCGACGACAGTGTCGAGGAGTACTTCCCTCCTCCCCCTTCTCCCCGGCAGCACGACGCGGAGGCTGGAGGTTTTACAGTGCCACCTCCCACTCCACCTCCCGTCACTGAGGCGCAGGTGACGCAGCCGTCTGAGCTGACCTCGCTCCTCCAGCAGATGGTCGAGCAGCAGCGGCTGGACAGGATGGCCGCTGAGCAGGCCCGCGCGGAGCAGGCTGCGCGTCTTCTTGAGCTCCAGTAGCAGCAGCAGGAGATGCAGCGTCAGATCGCCCGTGAGAGGCGTGAAGACACTGATCGGCTGACGGGGCTCATCGACCAGATGCACCAGCGCACTCTGGACCAGCAGCAGCAGACGCAGCAGGCGATGATGGGGATCCTGGGGTTGATCACCAACCTCTACACCCAGACCGGGATCGCCCTTCCATCGCAGCTGCCTGGAGTAGCTCCTCCGCCTCCTGTCTTGGCTCCAGCTGCTGCACCAGTGGCTCCAGTTCCCTCCACTCCGATCCCGTCGTTCAGCATGTCCCCGCTGTTGGCTCGAGGTGCTCCTCTTCACTCCCCACTGCCGGCCACTTCACTGTTCCTTCAGACGCCGGCCTCTGTCACCAGTGTCCCTGCCCCAGCACCTCCAGCACCTCCTCCTCAGCAGGCACCGACGGTGGCACCTTCGGCTCCGGCAGCACCCTCCTCCGCTACTCCGGCCAGCAGCTCCGACGACAGCGGCGGTGACCAGTTCGTCATCGCGCCCAGCTCTCAGGGTCTGTAGGTGCTCGGATCCCTTTTTGGTGTCTTGATGCCAAAGGGGGAGAAGAGTTAGAGAGTCAGGGGGAGTCCTAGTGTTAGGGGGAGTGAGCCGAGTGTCTTATCTTAATTGTATTTGCGTATTTGCTTCATTTGGTGTGTAATGAACCTATTTCTATCTTTCCTAAGTTGTTAATCATTTGAACTCATTTGATGTTTATCTATGATTATGATCTCTTTGAATTCACTTGTGTCATTTATTGATGTTTAAAGCTTCAAGTATATTATCCGTATTCATTGCATATTTACTTATGGTTCATTCTCTCAAATTCATTACTATCACGCTTTGATTATTGTGTTGTCATCAATCACCAAAAAGGGGGAGATTGAAAGCATCTAGGCCCCCTCATGTAATATGGTTTTGCTGATTAATGACAACCATTGAACTTTACTAATGAATTTGTGAATACAAGGTCACCATAAAAACTAAATAAGATGAAATGATTATGTCATTGGAGACCCATAGATACTCAACTTTCGAGATCAAATAAAGACAAGACATGAAGGCTCTATGTCCAAGTCACTCAATCAAAAATTGACATCATACAATGCTTAAGAATCATAAGAGAGCCGTGTGGAACAAATGTCTAAGAGGTCATTCAAAAAGGGACACAAAAGACTCACTCAAAACAACTCGAAGCAAGCAAAATCAACTCACCGGATCAATCGATGATTTCCAAAATGAACACATCGGTCGAGTTGATTCAACTGAAGAAAAAGACATCAGAAAAATGAACTCACCGGATCATCCGATGTGAGGGCTCAACAACATCGGTGCATCAATACAGTTTGCAGTACAATTGGATCAAGTGAAGCACCGGATCATCCGATGTGCAGAATCACACACATCGGTTGATCACTCCAGTAAGTATCAAGATCAAGCAAATTCTGGAGGAAGAGCCACCGGATCATCCGATGAGAAGACTGGGGCAACATCGGTCAAATAACGGTAATATCTGACACAATGACGTCAGCCAAAGTAATTACACCGATGATAACTAGAGGGGAGACATCGGATCATCCGGTGTGCACAGAAAAGTTCCGTCAGCCTACTTTTCCAACGGCTATTTCGGTTAGGCTGGCTATAAAACCCCTCTAACCCGGTCATTTCGATAAGTCTTGATACTCAGAAGCTAACAACACATCCAAGAGCACTCAAGACCAAGAGCTTACACTTCCTCACCCATTAGATCATTTGTATAGGCTGGATCTAGCTAGAGAAAAGCTTGTGTGCGTCCATTCTCTGTGATTGGAGTCTCTAGGCTAGTGAGAGGTTGAAGAGATCCTTCCGGAGCTTGCCAAGGTGTGTGTGGAAGCCCGGAAGATCAAGGATTGTACAAGGCTTGAGCTCCACCTTGCCGGAGATGGCGAACGGAGAAGATTAGTGAAGACCCCCTTGTCTCGGTGACTTGGGAGTGGCAAAACCCTTCGGTGGGTGCCACAATGTGGATGTAGGAAGATCCTTGTGATCTTGCCGAACCACGGGATAAACTCCGTGTCTCCTTGTCTTTTGAGCGTTTGCATTCCTCTCCTTCCTTTTACATTATGCAATCTTTATTCCGCAACTTATATTTACGTTGATTGCATAGATAAACCGCATAGAGAATTGGGCTTTAGTCGTTAATTTTTAATTGTCTTAAATTTTGAAAGAAAGCCCAATTCACCCCCCCCCCTCTTGGGCGTTTCGATCCTTACACTCGGGGGAGTGACGCCAGCGGCCCCCTTGGGGCGCGCCGGAGCTCGAAGCAGTGACGCTGGCGGCCCCCTTGGGGACGCTAGAGCTCGGAGAAATGACGTCAGTGGCCCCCTTGGGGACGTCAGAGCTCAAAGAAGTGACGATAGCGCCCCCCTTGGGGACACCAGAGCTCAAAGTGACGCCAGCGGCCCCCTTCGGGACGCCAGAGCTCGAAGAAGTGATGCCAGCAGTCCTCTTGGGGGGTGCTGGAGCTCGGAGAAATGTCGATGGCACCGGTGGCCCATTGGAGGGCGCCGGAGCTGGAGAAGCGACGCTGGCGGCTACGACGGACGTGTAGAACGTCGACGACAGCTCCCTGTATGTCTTGCACATATGATAGACAAAAAGTAATTTCGCTAATCGATCACCAATTCCCTGCTCTTTAGTTTCGTTATGGCTTACGATCCTTAGCTAAGATACGGGACATGGGTAATTCGGTGCGACATCATCCAGGGTATGGTCGCTGTCTTGCTCAGGGCATGAGCCGTACGGCCCCCTGTACTCAGCTGTTAGCACTGGGAGGCAAGGTGCACATGCTTAGGGTATAGAACCAGGCTAAGCAAGTTGCACACCCTGGACCTCCAGCTCGGCGTTAGCCTTTCAGGAGTTAGAACCATTCGACACCATGGACTCCGACCAAAAAAATGATCATCGAATCCCAAACACATTGCAGGTACCTCATGTGGATCCGCCTTTAGTGGGATAGCACAACTCCAACTAGGATGAGACAGGAGAAATGTAACCGGGCATATGACAGATGATATGCGAAAGTAAGCAAAAAATTAAAACATAATGTAAATAATTTTGCTAGTCGATTACTCCCTTCCTGCTTTTAGTCTCGTTATGTCTTACAATCCCGAGCCGGGCTTATGTTGCATGGGTAATTCAGTGCGATGGTATCCGAGTTATGGTTATTGCCCTGCTCAGGAGTGTGTGTTGTCCGACCCCCTATACTCAGCCGTTAGCGCTGAAGAGACAAAGTGTACACGCTTAGGGTGCATGACCAAGCTAAGGAGGTTGTACACTCTGGACCTCCCACAGGTGTTGGATTTTCAGGGGAGTGACCATTCGGTGCCACGGGCTCCCGAGCAGGAAAGCAACCAAAGAACCCAAATACATCACATGGACCTCAAGCAGACACACCAGCAACAGGATTGCATAACTCCACTAGGTGCGAGACAAGGAGAGAGTGCCCGAGCATATGACAGAGAATATGCGGGAACGAGCATGATTTGATGATCATAAAATTAATGCGTAATTAAATGAACATAAACAAAGCATAGGGCTAGATAGTGGTTTTTCTAACTTGGTAATCATAGGAGGGGGCAGGCTTTACAAGAAGGCAACGACCCGCTCCGGATGACAAGGGAGGAAAAATGTACAGGCTTAGGGTATGGAACCATGTTAAGCGGGTTGAACACCCTGGACCGGACCGACCGGAGCTTAGTTGCTTCGAGCGCTGCTTCTAGATGTTATGACACTTTTTTTAGAAAAAAACTATCCTACCACTACGCCCAGGGTGAAGCTTTAACAAAGTGGCGCTGGGGAGGCAAAGTGTACATGCTTAGGGTGCAGGACCAGACTAAGAAGGATGCATACTCTGTACCTCTCACCGTGCCAAAAGTAAAACTTACAGCGGATCTTTGGTTGAACTTACCGTAACACCTTGGTGATGTCGTTGTCGCCGTGGTAGCGGGAAACTGCTTGACGTCCTGCCCATGAGACCCCTTAGAGCCCCCCTCCACACCTACCACTTAGTCGCAGGATGGCATCGGTGGGCCCCCGGCAGAGCGCGGAAGCATGGATAGTTGATGTCGGCGGCAATGGTAACGAGGTAGCCACCGAACCGAGGCAGCACCCACCCTCAACACTAAGAAACATCGACAGCGGATGCTCCGGCGGCGCCCACCATCAACACTAAGAAACATCGACAGCGGCCCCCCCTGGGAGGTGCCAGAGCTGACTGCTCCGGCGTCGCCCATCATCGTTGTAGGAACGTCGACGGTAGTCCCCTTGGGTGGTGTCGGAGTTGGCTGCTCCGACGTCGCCCATCGTCGCTATAGAAACGTCGACGGCAGACCCCTTGGATGGTGCCGGAGATGGCTGCTCTGGTGTCGCCCATCGTCGCTGTAGAAATGTCGACGGCGGGCCCCTTGGGTGGTACCGGAGCTGGCTTCTCTGGCGTTGCCCATCATCATTGTAGAAACGTCGATGGCAGGCCCCTTGGGTAGTGCCAGAGTTGGCTGCTCCGGTGTCGCCCATCATCCCTGTAGAAACGTCGACGACATGCCCCTTGGGTGGTGTCGGAGCTGGCTGCTCCGGCGTCACCCATCGTCGCTGTAGAAACGTCGACGGCAGACCCCCTGGGTGGTGTCAGAGCTGATCGACCTTTTGCGGCTTGATCTTGCTGCGACTTGCAGGCTTGATGAACACCATGGTGGTGAAAGCACTACCACTTTTTTGAGTGAAAAATCCCCTACCTGGCGCACCAAATGTCAAAGGGTCAATGCGACACTTCCCCCGAACCTGCTAAGGAGTAGCCGGTAGAGGTTCTTGTTCGGCGAGGCTTAGGCCTCAAACTAGTGTTCTAGCGAAAGAGTATGAGACAGTTGTTTTTACGTGGGTCGGGCCGCAAGGAGCGTAACATCCTACTCCACGGTGGATTGTATTGCTTGGTGAGTGTATGTGTGTGTATTGGGGATTCTGAGTCTGGTCCGACCAGAGAAGATGTCTAAGTCGGTGGCTACCCAGTCCTTTTATAGTCCAAGGCCGGACAGCTTACAAGTGGAGCTCGGGGCCCGACAGGTGGCCCCGCGGTGATCTTAAGGTTTCTTGCGTACGCTGCCTCTGACCGCCCTTTGAAGACTTGTTGTCTTGCTGCGTCAATCGCTAGTGGCTAGGCGTAGTCGTTGATGATGGAAAAGAACGTCCCATCCGTCTTGTCGTCGTAAGCTACCCACTTGGCGGTGTGGGGTAGGATTGCGGCGCCTTCACTGCGACGTGATTGGACGCAGCGGTACCTGACAGGGGGCGTGCGCAGCATCGTGCGCCTGGGGATGGCGCGTGCCTTCAATGCGCGACTGGACATGACACACCACTCTTTACTCTTCGGGACCCACGACTTATTGCAGTTCATGGGACACACTCCAGCTCTGGAGCCCTCCTTGGTGGGAGCGAGAGGGCTCGATGTCGGAGGCCGCATGGCAGCTCCGGAGCCCTCCTTGACGGGAGCAAGGGCCCGAAACCGAACGACGTGTGGAAGCTCCGGAGCCCTCTTTGGTGGGAGCAAGGGTCCGGAGTCGAATGACGTGTGACAGCTCCAGAGCCCTCCTCGGTGGGAGAAGGGCCCGGAGCCGAAGGACGCGTGGCAACTCCGAAGGACGCCTCAGCAGGAGGCCGAGTCCAGAGCTTCTTTTTGTATGCGGGGTACCCGATCTTGAGGGTACTGACAGTATATAATTCTTTCTTGATGTGGCATACCCAACAGAAAAATCCTAGGTCCACCACTGGGCGGGAGGATCGCACGGCTGCCCGCGTGCGATCCTGCCCTGATATCGCTAGCTTCCGCCCACACGAATCAAAAGATTGTGAGTTCAGGTCCGCTCGCCTCCTTCGATCTCGATCCCGCTCAGCTACAACGTTCCACTCCACATCACACCGATGTTTCAGTTCCAGCCGCGCGACCACAATTTCTTTCAGCCAAAAGCTGTCGCGGTTCGCGATCTCTTTCCGTCCGCTGGTGTCTCCCATCCAAGTCGATATCGGAGAAGAAGTTGCCTCGGGGTTGAGGAGGAGGTCCGCGTCTGGGAACGCCAGAAGGTCTCCAAGCGGGCTTGCTGGTGGTGCCCTCGGTTGCCCTCGTCTATGTTAGATGACGTTGGCGCGAGGCCTTCAGCCGGTCACTCCGACGGCGGTGGTGATGGCGCCAGTGCGCGTGCTGGTGCTAGGGAGCTCCTGAGCTGGATGTGGATGGTGTGAAGAGAAGAGGGTGAGCCGAGCAAAAGCGGAGCGGGAGCCGTGAGCCGAGCCGTCGGGTTCGATTTGAAACAACCGCATGTGCTTTTTGATTCGTGCCAGCATCGCGAGTGAACGGTATCGTGACACAGTCGCACGCATACGGTCGTGCAGCCCTGCCGCATAGAATTCGGTTCCTCTCAATATCTGAACTCTTAAACACAAAGCTATAGTTGTGTAATATCATGAGAAAAATCGATCCAATTATCATATATTGAACTAACAGGGAAAAATCTACTTACCCCCCCCCCCTAACTATACCCTAGAGTCTAATCCACCCCCAAACTATAAAACCGGGTAAACAACACCCCAAACTATTCAAAATCGGTTACATTACCCCTTAATCTGGTTTTGATGAGTGGTTTTGCCATGTCAGCATCCTATGTGGCGCTCCTTGCATGTGATTCAAGGTGAGGCCCACGTGTCATTGAATAAAAAGAAAAATTCACTGTCCCAGGTGGAGTTTACCATACCTGGCGCCTCTAGATTTCCGTCAGTTACCCAAGAGGCGGCATCAGAAACCCAAGGGATGGCGGCTCTCAACCCTGGCGGCTCCAGGTCCTGTGATCTGTGCTCCAGCGATTTGTCCCTCCCCATCAGTTGTAGCAGTGATTTGTGCTTCCTCATAGGTCCCTAAAGGCACAATTCCTCTGGTAAGTTCTCAGCTCCATAGATTGCAGTTGGATCAACAAAATCTGATCTGACCTGACCTGCAACATACTTTGACTTTATTCATTCATTGTCAGATCTGACCTGCAACATACTTTGACTTTATGATCATAATCTAAAGAATCAAATATGGCCTGAACTGCACGCCTGCAAAATAAACAGACATGCACTGCATTCCTGTAAAAGTAATCAATAAGTTTGGTTAGATCATAGATTAAGATGGTGTACAGGTCCTTGCTCGTGATTGATTTTTAGTTATTATGTCTTTTTGCAGAATATACAATGGACTCTTCGGAATTTTTGAGGATAAAATTTTATTATGGAGGTCAATTTTTATATGTGGACAATCATATACAATACTTTGGAGGTACAACAGGGATTTCATCCATAGAGATGGACAAAGTTTCCTTACCTGAGGTGGAAGGCCATCTTCGTGATCATACGAAGATTGGTTGTCCTGTACAACTACATTGGTTGCCTCCTGGATATCAGATGAATGATGTACTGAGGTTGATATTTGACGATGCATCTTGTAATGTTATGGCTCAACAAATAGGTTTTCATGGAGTGGCTGAAATATTTGTTGAACAAATTGGAGTGGCTGAAATATTTGAAGCCGACGATGAAGCGGATGATGCCCGTGATGATGAAGTAAATGAGATAGAAGTTGATATACCTTTGTCTATGCCTAATATGACTGATGATGCATCTGATAGTTGTGATTCAGATTATCAACCAAAAGACATTAATAGTTCTGAAGATGATGATGAAGTAGAGAAGTTAAGGCAGTACGCAAAGCAAATAAGGTTGGACATGAAATTAAAGAAGGTAGGTCAAAGTCGTGAGCTTGAGCGTGGAACCGGCATGTGATTGCCGCAAAGCAGCAAAGCAGAAGCACTAACTGCACGAACCTCCTCAGCTCCATGTTAGCAAGCTGCCATCAGAAAACCTACAATAGTTACACTCCAATCTTGATCCAAACGTACAAAGACATAGACAAAAACCAAGAGCAATAGATCTACTGTACGCGCCTGAGGAGGAGGGTGAGGATGGACGCGGCGCCTCCGGCGTGCTCACGGAGACGACGACGACCACACGACGGAGCCAACGAGGAACGGCAAGTTGACGGAGCCGAGCTCCCTTGCTCCCTTCCCGCGCTGCCTCTCCGCTCGCCGAACCCCTTCCACGGCGGCTCCTAGCTGCCTCGATGCTCATCACTCGCCGGAGCAAGCGTCGGACCACGCCGACCTCCCCCCCCCCCCCCCCCCCTCCCGCGCTCTGCCACGGTGGATCTGCGCTGGAACACCGCCTCCTCTTCGCGGCTCGCCGCCGTGCTGGCTCTGGGCTCGCCGGTCACCGGAGCGACCTCCTTCGGACCGCGGAGCTGCTTCAGATTTGGGAATGCGGTGGTCAGTGAGTGGAGTCAGCTCCGGTAGAGATAAGGACTGGTGTTTTTTTTCTCTTTATTCAATGACATGTGGGCCCCACCTTGAATCATATGCAGAGAGTGCCACATAAGATGCTGACATGACAAAACCGCTCATCAAAACCAGATTAAGGAGTAATATAACCGGTTTTGAATAGTTTGGGGTGTTGTTTACCCGGTTTTATAGTTTGAGGGGTGGATTAGACTCTAAGGTATAGTTAAGGGGTAAGTAGACTAACAGCGCCCTAGCTTCAGCAATTCATCTGAATAAACGAAGAGAGTCGAACATGGTCCAACTGCGTCAAGGGCGCTGGCCGCCGGAGGAGCCGCGAGACTAGGGGGCAGATGCAGATCAAACGGCGACAAACGAACGTACCAAAAATACCCGCCCTTTCGCTAAGCAAACCACCGCTTGGCGCGCGCCACCGCCGCCACAACCATCGCAACACAGGGCACGGGCAAGCCATGCAACGCAGCGAGCCCGAGCTCCCCGAAAATAGCCAGCGTCTTCACCGCGTTTGTCTCGCCGGCACGGTTCGGTTCGTCGCCGCCTATATAGCACCGCGGCGACGCCTTATGCCGTGTCACCAGAAGGGAACCGAGCAGGATCGCACGCACGCGCCATGGCCCGAGCGCTCGCCCTCGCCGTCGTCCTGCTCATGGCCTCCACCGCCGTGGCCTTCGCCGCGGAGGCGCAGGCCCCGGCCGCTTCGCCGAAGTCGTCGTCGTCTTCCGGCTCACCGGCAGCGCCATCGAAGGCACCCAGCACGGCGCCCGAAAAGTCCGGGAAGGCTCCCACGGCGGCGCCGGAGAAGGGCGCCGCAGCGCCCACGGCGACGTCTTCCGCGAAGGCTCCGGCGTCGTCCAAGTCAGAGACAACGCCTTCCGAGGCTCCCGCCTCGGGGTCCGGTGCCCAGTCGCCGAGCGCCGCGTCGGAAAAGGCCCCGTCCGGCGCGCCCAAGGGCTCGTCGTCCAGCAGTCCGTCCGCGTCCCCGTCGGAAAATGCCGCGTCGCCCGATAGCGGCGACTTCGCGGAAGAGCCTGTTGCTGGCGCAGAGGCTGCCGAGGAACCGTCCGCGTCTGAGGCCGCCGGCTCGTCCGCCGATAGCCCGCCCGAGCCCGCCACCTCGGACTCGCCTGCCGAGGCTCCGGGCCCAGCCGCTGACCAGAGCGGTAGCGCTGGAATTGGCACCGGCGTCGCGGCAGCCGTGATGGCAGCTATCGCCGCTTCCGCCGTGCTTTCTTTCTAGACTACAGCAGCGTCTCCGATGGTATATGTACTTCTTATACGATAGAGGAGGAATCTTCACTCTCGAGGATCAACCCATGACTTGCGTTTCTGTATTCTCCTCCAAATATTAGACCTTTCTTCCGGGTATGGTTAATTTATATCTGTGCTTTTTTATGAAGGAATTTATCTGTGTGCTTCTGTTCGTTGTTTAGTTGGTTCGTAACTTTAAAGTCAATGACTCGATGTCATTATACATGTATGATCATTTCTTCTCTGTCGTGTTAATCCATGAACAATAGGATCACATTAACAGAACTGGAACAAAAATCCCAGACCCCCATGGCTCATATTATCAAAGTCAAAAGCCTACTTTATGCGTCTTCAAAAGTTTATCATTTATTGAAAAAATCAAAGTAATGAGAAATCCGGCTATGCATCAGCTTTTGCTGTGGATGTGGTCTGGCCTCTGAGCAGTGCGCATAAAGCCCACGGCACAGTCACGCGGAAAAAAAAGAAGACGGTGGAAGCTGACTACCGTCTGTCTCCACGTGAGGCAACATATCAACAAGGCGAGTGAGTGTTTACTGCACTTCTGACCAGCCTAATGCCCTAATCAATCAGATTCACTAACGAGTGCATGCAAGTTGCATCCCAGGGACCAGGTCTCCTGGTCATTTGTCCCTGCCGCTGTGTCCGCCAAAAATGAGGGTGATGACAGAACAAGAGGGCGCCAGATTGCACCGAAACATAGGGAAAAGAGACAAGAAATCCATAATTAATAAACAGAGACGGTGCAACCACCATACCATTTAACACAAAACTGAAATGGCAATTATTGGTATTGTTGCTGGAGTACAGGCCACCTCCGTCTCAAAGCCGGATACTCAGAGACATCACTAGTTCACTGCCCTGCAGACACTAGCCTTGCTCACTCCCACACGCCGACACGCGGACACTCGACACATCCGTCAGTCCCCGCTCGCCGCACAATGCGCCGCTTCCACGTCGCCGCGGCGGCGGCACTCCTCGTCGTCCTCCCCCTCGCCACCGCCGCCGTTACCGGAGGCAAGGCACCACCAGCCTCGGCGAAGGTGCCCGCGGCGCCGCCGAACATCACGGCGCTGATGACGAAGGGCGGCTGCAAGTCGTTCGCGACCCTGGTCGCGGCCTCGCCGGACGTGCGCTCCACGTTCCAGTCGGCCGTGGACGGCGGCGTCACGGCTTTCTGCCCCACGGACGACGCCGTGAGGTCGTTCATGCCCGACTACAAGAACCTCACCGCCGACGGCAGGGCGTCGCTGCTGCTGTTCCACGCCGTGCCCGTGTACTACTCGCTGCGGAGCCTCAAGTCCAGCAACGGTGTCATGAACACGCTCGCCACCGACGGCGCGGCCAGCAACTACAACCTCACGGTGCAGAACCAGGCCGACGAGGTGACGCTCAGGACGGGGGCCACCGACGGCGCCGCCGCGCGGATCAAGTCCACGGTGTACGACAAGGACCCCGTCGCCATCTACGCGCTGGACACGGTGCTCGAGCCCGTGGAGCTGTTCGACCCCGTCGAGTCGCCGGCGCCGGCGCCCGCCCCGGTGGCCGACAACGCGTCCAGGAAGACGCGCCACAGGCACGTGGCGGACGCCCCCGGCCCGGCCGCCAACGAAGCGACACTCGCGGACCGGAAGAAGGGCTCCAGCAAGAACGCCGCGCCAGGCGCCCCGTGTCTGCGGTGGCTCGCCGCCATTCCCGCCGCGGTGGCCGTGGCCGCCGTATTGGGTTAGCGCAACCGAGATGGACCTGCGGGGAGGATGGTGCTGCGTGCGGTGGTGGTGCGGCTGTGGATTTGGTGCTTCTTGTTGGATGAAAATGGCCGTAATTCACTGTTCTAATATACTTGCTGCTTTGTTGATTGTTGATAAGTACGAAATATTTTTAGGTGCTGTACGCCAAATGTTTTAAATTGAAACCAGGAACCTACAATTTCCAAATGTTGTGTCAGGTACATTTTGCAGCTGCTTTATCGTAAAAAGAATGTAGCTGCTGGGCGACGCAGCTGAAATCATTTCCATGGCCAAATTTTGTTACACTGATTGGTGCCCACCTAAACTTGTCCGCGGATTAGATCATCCGCAGTGGTTCACGGTAAAGCTTACTAGACTGGAAATATAGAGTAGATTACTGGAAGTATAGAGTAAGTGTCCAGAGTGAAATGCTAGAAGTATAGAGGATATACTGGAAGTATAGAGGAATAGAGTAAATTTTAGAGAAAACCGCTGCGGATGGTCTTAATGGATTTGTTGAGCTGAGCTTCTTTCATCGGGCACCTTCACTCGAGGTGCCGAGCAACAGTGTCCAGAAACGAGGCGTGAAAGGCGCACGGGTGTGCGTAACTGAGTAGACTGTCGGTGGAGTGAATGAGCTTCAGTCATTGAACTTGTTAGGCTGTCTTTAACAGAAGAGGTAAAGGAAAAATTATCCATCAAATGTCTCTCTTTCCCCGGTCCGCAAAGATGCCGGCGCTGAACGGGCTAGGCATTTCTTGTTGACTCGCTCTTCCTCGCCAGATCGATCTTCTTTTTCTTCTCTCCTCCCCTGCCGGACGCTGCACCATCTTCCTGCCCCGTCTCTCTCTCCCTCTTGAGCGGACGCCCTCGCCTAGCCCTGCCGCGCCGCCTCCCCCTCCGTCCTGCACGCGCCTCTCCGCCTTGCCTCGGCCCCGCACTTTGTTGCTGTCCTCGCACGCCGCCACCGCTCCACCTCGCCTCGACCTTGCGCGACGCGGCGGCGACGGTCACCCCTTCCTGCACGCTACTCTCCGCCTGCTGTCCTCGCACGCCGCTGCCGCTCCGCCTCGCCTTGGCCACGCGCGCCGCTGTCGTTGCTCCCCTCCTCGTGCGGTGATGCTGCTCTGGGACGGCGAGTTGCCAACGAGGCCGTGCACGGAGCTTCTCAGCGCGGACGAGGGCGAGGACAATCTCGTGAGCGTTGTGGCCGTGACGGGTGACGGCGAACCCCGGCGCGATGCCACGACGACCGCCCGTTTGCTTCTTCGCGCAGCGCCAGCCTCCTCGTCTTGCTCGCGTCGTGCCGCACCTGGTTTCTGTTCTGCTGCAGCTTCACGATTTTTTTCCTTTTGCCTAGCCGAGAATGTGTTGTCTGTTGGAGACCACAAAAAAATGTTTATCTAAATCCTACTGTAGCATGAGGCAAATGTCCAAATGAAGCACCACTTTTGCCTTTCATTGTTGGAGATAGTCTTTGCTATTTCCAACAAAAATCCATAAATCGAAGACTCATTTCATTATTTATATCTTGCTACAGTAAATATCGCATGTTGTATATTTTTCTCTTCTTCAACAACAAACCTAAACCCAAACTCAAATCAAGCAGTTTATTCTACCCATCTTCCTCCGGATTACTCCTCCGGAAATCACAACTACTGTGCCCGCCACGCTCGCCACCCTTGAGTCCCTCAGAGCCGCTCGACCTTCACTCCCGCCGACGTGAGCTCTTTGAAAGCTGCTCGACCTTTGTAGACGGTGTGCATGTAGGGGTGCACAAGGGGAAAAGGCGGTGTGGCGCGAGATGACATGGCACACGCGAGGCGTGGAGGACGGGGCGTGACAGGAAAGGATTGACACACTTTCCTGGAGGGCTCGAGGCGCTGCTCGCCTTCACAGTGAGCATGTGGCACACGGTGGTGATAGCAGCGCGGCACACTCCTGTGCCACGTGACATAGGGCAGCATGACGATGGCGCGACAAGGATGTGGCACGACTAGGGCCGACGACGGAACAAGGACGAGGCGCGACCAGGGGCGTCGGCGCGGGGAGGACGGGACACGAGGAGGCGCTGGACAGGAAGAGGCTTGGAGGGTGACGCGGAGAGAGAATGAAGGACAATAACAGTGGAAAGGGCTACGTTCAGTCACTCCCATTTTTGGACTAGGTAGAAGGCGCAATCTCAGATGGACCTTGCCTGTGTGTATTTTGTTGGAGGGATTTTTCTCCTTCTTATAACCTAAAAACGGATTGAGCTGCCATATAGGTTGCTTGTTGGAGTTAGTCTGAGACCTTAGTCTCTCTTCAAGTAAAAATGGAATCCCATTTGGATTTTTAGGGGTGTTACAGTAACTTTTTGGTAGGCATTTTTTTTGCCTCTCCAACAACAAAGGTGTAGCCATAACTGTCATCTTCCCCTGCTTCAGGGATAAGCTGGTAAAATCTGAGACCTGTACAAAATATTAAATAGATCACATCTCTATAAGAAAAATATTACTATAAATCTTTATTTAATATAATATTGCCTTACATGGTAATAAAATATATCAAGAAATATACTTACTATTGAAATTTTGCCTCTTCATACATAATGTTTATCATAATAATATTACTTTTTAGCGTTTCTTGTAATGAAATCTTCAATTATATGCTCATATCCAATCTTCTTTAAAAGAATTCATTCTCATTGTCAGTAGTATTATTAGTTGTAGTGTTTTGATCAATTGACTGATTGGCATGGGATACATGTAATTTTTTATAACAAAACTATTTTATATTGAATTTTATACACTATTCTTTTTTCTTGCACTTATGTAAACGTGATTCATACTTCTTAGAAGACATGACTTTATGAATCATGTCAGATGGGTTTCATATCCTCAAAACTCTTTCTTCATCTCTGAAGTTTTATATTCTTTTATCCTTTTGGAATATTCACAAGTAGGGATTTAACCATTTTGTCAAAATATAAATTTGTTCCATATTATCATATTTTTTGTCTTATTTATCACCACAACAATGCTAGAACGCTATGTGTCTAAACATTAAGGTCAGCGGCGATAATTAGCATTTTCATCAATATATCAAGAAAAAATGGGGTAATGTGGTGTTGAGATGACTTTCTCTCACATAGACTTTACTTATCGCTGAGGAAAGAAACGAATGATAAAAAAATTCTTATTATTAGATCGCATCTGCCTCATTACTATTTTATTCTCATATCCTTGAGGTTGTTATTAGATCCCAACTCACTTTTGCCTTTCCCCCAGGAAGTTCTTGAGAGCCGACCCATAAGAACGTTTAGAAAGCTTGCCAAGTCCTTGTAGAAATATTTTGGAAGCTTCAAGGCTGCTAGTGCATATGTTGGGAGTGACGATAGCACCGATATGACGAGTTGTCGTCGGCCTCCAATCGATAGAAGCTTCCCTTGCCTGCTAGCTAATGTTGAGGATGCCTTGTCGAGGATATGCTGGAAATGACTGGTCTTGAGACGCCCCAACTGAAAGTGCATCTAGGTCCCTTGTGAGTTTTGGTTGATTAATGACAAACAATTAAAGAGCTAATGAGTTTGGTTGATTTCGTGCAGAAAATTTAGTACAAAGTGAAATTTATGAAAAAGGAGAAAGACGTGAAAAATGGAGTAGAAATAGAGTTTTATTTCTTCTTGAGTCATAGAAAAATCCGTACTATTAAGAGGGACATGACGTATGAAAACCTAATGAGTCAAATGAGAGTTTAACCTCTTGGGTAGGTTTTAGGAAAACCTTTAGTGTCAGGGCCGGACTTGTCCGACATCTTGGGTCGGTTAAGTCCAAAAATTCTCTGGTGGATTTAAGACATGTTCGAATTTATATATTAGACATGTCTGAAATCTCTCTGTAGGGCTGTCAATGAAGCTCGGGGCTCATGAACTACTCGAGTTCAGCTCGTTAAAAGCTCGATTCGAGCTCGGCTAAACAAATAAAGGAGCTGAACTCAAGCTCATTAAGCTCGATAAAGCTCATTTGGATAAATTTTATTCTATAAATATTATTTGTTAATATTTATATCTTGAATATTATTCATTTTTATTATTTAAACGAGCTTCTCGAGCTTTTAGGAGCTTCAATCGAGCCTAACTATTTAAACGAGCCTTATCGAGCCGAGCTCGAGCTTGACTACAAGATCGACCGGATTTCAGGATCGGCTCGAGCTTGGCTCGAATTCTTAACGAGCTCGAGCCTCGGAGGGCAAGCTCGCTCGAGCTTGGCTCATTGATAGCTCTATCTCTCTGTTGGTATTCAGACATGTCCGAAGTGAGTCGAACATGTCCGAGGTACTTGTCTTAGAAAATATTATAAGTGTCTGAAACTCAAAATTGTCTGAGATGTGGTTCAGACAAGTCCGAAAAGTCTCTATTCGATTTCGGACATGTCAGAGGTAGATTTTTCCGAATTACTGTCTCATATTAGTCTGAGTTGAAAAATCACACCTTGCATGTCACACATGTCCGAGGTTAGTCGAACTTGTACGACGTGACTTTTGCGCGCAAATTTAAATCAAAGAGGATGGTCGTACTGTTTCTAATGTCAGCAGACCGGACATATCCGAGTTTATGTCAGACTTGTCCGACGTGGACTGTCGTCTTACGGCTGAAAATGCTTTTGAAGTATAAATAGTTGGGAATCTCATCCCCAAACGATGCCTAATCCTAAAGAGACTCTCAAAGATGCCTCAAGTCCTCAAGAAAGCCTCCTCTCTTATTCTTCATCTTCTTGAGCCCAAATCCTACGTTTTTTGGGAAGAGTGGAGGTGTGATTGTGAGAATTTGCAAGAGGAGTCCATCGGAGGTTGATCAACGTTTGATTTGCTGAGTTTCTACGTAATTGCGTGTTTGTTACTCTTGGGTTTCTCCTCTAGACGATTAGGCATCGCCCCGATAATTTCTCGTGTGATTTCTTGATTCAGGGAAGTTTATAATCTCTTGTCATAGTGGAATATCCAAAACTTGACCCTTGGGACGTCTTGGCGAGGTTAGGGCTGTTAGGCCCAGTCCTTCGTGGACTACTCAATGTGGACGTAGGGGATGTTTGGTTTGGAACCATAATTTGCCACACCTAAAGTTAGTCAAGTTTGACCACCTTATTCATGTGTTTGGTTCATAGCCACAATTGTGGTAACATTCCTTGCCATCTAATTGGGTCCTACATGTCAAGGTATCAAAAAAGTGTGGAAAGATTCCCTTAGGCTTGCCAAGTTGTGGCTGAAAATTTGAGCACCTAATCTTAGTCAAGTTAGGCAAAAATTTGTGGCAAATTATGGCAACCTTAGTATATAAACCAAACATCCCCGTAGGTTTCTTCGTGAAGCCGAACCTCGGGAGAAAAATCTCTTGTACATAGTATTCATTTACATTTTTACAAAGTTTTTACTTTCTAGTGATTATCTAGGTTTATTTTGTTTCTATCACTTATTTTTGTTTCCACCAACTACTAGAACTCCTAGGATGTATTTTCATTCATTAGATTGCATAAAAACTTCATTTTTAGTACTTTTCTGTAGATTCAGTCGAACTTATCCGAGCTGAGTCAGACTTGTCCAACTTTAGTCAGACAAGTTCGATTTCTAGTTAGACAAGTCTGACTTGTATTGACAAGACAATTTTTAATTAAGTCTAGATTTTCGATTATCGCCTAATCACACCCCTCTAGGCTACTTTCACCAATGCGAGTGGCAAGCCTAAATAGGAGATCGAGAACTGCGGTCGTGCACCTTGAAAATTCTCCAGTGTCGAATGTACAGTGTTTTTTGGGCATCTGGTAGTGGTTGCCGAACTGTTAAGAACATTGATTCTTAACCCCGTGGCCTCTCCATACCGCTCTAGGGATGTGAGAGCAAAGTTAACCTCTGACTGAATTGGGTTGAGGAAGAGTACCGAGTCGTTGGAATGCATCGAACTCTTTAGCCTGCCTGTTCGAGAGTTGCGAGAGGATTCCTTGATTGGTTGCTAGCTCAAAACTTCTTTGGATGGTGTCAAACGCCAAGATGAACAACACGGGGGATAAGGGATCCCTCTGTATAAGCCCACGTCTATGCTCAATGCTCCAACCTGACATTCCGTTGAGTTGAACCCGAGAGGATGCAATTGATATAATAGTGGTCACTCAATTCCTCCATTTCACTGGGAAGCCCCTTCGGGCCAATAGCTCTAGGAGAAATTTCGAAGATATTGAGTCGAAGGCTTTGGATATGTCTAACTTTAGCATGAGCAGTGGCCAACCTTTGTGATGGCTACTTCTGAGGAGGTTTCTTACGTACATGTACCCATCCTGGATGCTCCTCGTTTGAATGAAGGTGTTTTGAGATGTTGAGACCAAGGTGTCCATGTACTTTGCCAACCGCAGTGAAAGGACTTTCGAAAAGATATTTGCTAATGAATGAATTAATATGGGCCTGAAGTTTGTCGACGTTTGAATTTCGTGTTGTTTTGGTATGAGTGTGACCAGAGCGCCGTTTAGCAAGGGCAGATTCACATGGGGGTCAGGGGGGACTCCAACCCCTCTACTGTCGAAGATATAGTGTATCCCTCCTCCCCCCTCGAGTATTTCTATGAATTTTGTAGAAAGAGGAGAGAATTTTAAGGGTTAAAGGTTGAAGATGAATGCAAGCACACCCCTTGTTTGATGGAATGTTTCAACGAAAAAACATTGGTTCAAAGTCAAAATTTATGTATGAGAACATAATGAGAGCATTTGAATTTGTGTCTATTAAAATGTAGTTCAGACATCCCTAGAATTTTGATCTGGTTCTGCCACTGTCGTTTAGCTTTGAGAAAGCATTAGTATGATGATCATATAGGTTATGAAAATCTCGTACTAGGTCTCCTCTTATGATCAGTCAACATGTCTTGTAGAAGTCCATGATAAAACTGTCGTGTCCATGCGCCTTCTTTGTAGGCATTGCGTTTATGGCCCCTCGGATTTCATTCTCAATGAATGGGTCATCAAGGAGGGGCATTTGTTGGACCGATAGATTGAGCTCTTGCCAGTTCAAGTACGTATCTTTGGTTTGCTTTGTGCCCAATAGATTAGTGAAGTGTTCATCAATTACTTTTTGCATTTCCTTTTGGGTGTACATAAACTCTCCTGATCTATGTGGTGCATAATTTCTTTGTTCTTCTCTTAGCCTTGAGGTGAAAGAAACGGGTATTGGCATCTCTTTCATTGAGCCAAATAGCCCGACAAGCTTGTCTTCGTCTGCTTCGCTCCACCACGGCAAGACCTCAAAGCTTGGTTTTTTAATCTCTTCTTAGACTTAGGGTGTGTTTGGTTCAGCTGTGGATTCCTAAAAATCTTATTCTAGCAGTGAGCTGTGATAAAGCTGCTGTGAGCTGTCAGCTGTGTGGAAGCAGAAATCTATTTGGTTAGAAACAATTGTCAGTTGTGGATTCTAACTGTAATAAATGACTGTAATACCATTAAAAATTCGTAATTTTGTGTATATAAATAATATGAATATAAAACGGAGGTAATATAAATATTACAAAATATATATGAACCACAAAAAATATTAAAATCAAAGGTTGTATGGTAATCTCATTTACAAAAATATTACTATCTAACACTAACTAACCAAAGCATTAGCTATGTGATCACGAATGTTGTTCATCGTAATCTCATTCTGCTCATCAGGAACATCATCTTCTTGTGATTGTGTCACTTGTTGTACCCCTTCAGGCATATAATCCTCATCTTCATCACATCTCTCAAACTCTTTATCTGTTAATGCACTATCACGAATAAAATTGTGCAATGCCATGCAAGCAATAATCACATGTTTTTGTGTACAAAGTGGGAAACTAGGCATCGCCTTCAATATACGTCACTTTTGCTTGAGGACCCCGAATGCACTTTCAATAACATTGCGAATGGATGAATGTAAAAAATTAAAGATTTCATACTTCCCTTGTGGAGCATGCTGACTATGAATACGGAATTCAGGTAGATGATATGTACTTCCTTTAAAAGGAGCAAGATATCCTATCCGATTTGGATAACCAGAATCAACAAGATAATATTTACCTGAAATTTTAAAATAAAATTAAAAGCAATGTAAGTATTGTAGTAGATGATACCTATTATTTTTAACAGGGCCAATGTATTACCTGGAGGGGGTTTTGGAAATTGATGACCAAAATGTGTTAATGCATGATTGAGAATTCTTATATCATGTGCAGATCCTGGCCATCCAGCAACTACAAAGATGAATCTCATATCGAAGTCACATATTGCAAGCACGTTTTGAGATGTGTAGCCATGTCAACACATGTGGTTTACAACATCCTCTTTAGGCACTGAAACCGGAATATGTGATCCATCTATAGCTCCAATAGCACCTTTGAAATGCGCCCAGAAATGACTTTCTTTCACTTTGTCATGCCCAGTACTAAAAGTAGGGTCTCGCGGTTTGATGTTATCTTTTGCTAATTTTCTCAAGCATAACAACACTTCCTTAAACTTCATGTGCACTGTCCATAGAGACCTAACAAATCGATTCTCAGCTGGAGAGAATATTGAGGACCTCCAACAATCCATAAGAACATGGCTACCGACTCCACAGATGTAACATTATTTGTTGACTTCAGATTGGAGACGAGCAAACCATGAAGCGACATAAAAGCCTCTGAAGTCATCCTAAACATCTTGTAAAAATATCTAGGACGACTAAAGCACTCCATAACCCATTCAAGCCCAGTTTGTTGAGAATATCTATATTTACCTTTTTTCAAGTACCTCTCCGAATATAAGTTACCTAGGTGACCAATGGTGGCGGCTTGTTTTGATAACTCTGCAAGAAGGAGTAGACCCTTGTGCCCATTTTTTCCAACATCATCCATGTCTGCATAATCAGATAGAAAACATAAATACAATACAATTAAAGTAGTTATGTACATACGTATGATTATGTAAAAATAAATGAATTACAATACTTGAAAACAAAAACAAAAAGGACAAAATAATAGGTTACATATATATTAATAGTCCAAACAGAGGATCACAACAACCACTTCACATGTTCCAAACACCATAAAAAACTGATCCACACATAATAAAAAAATAATGCCAAACATGAAAAAAGACACTATGATTTATTGCTTCTGCTTCATCTCATGTTCCCTCTCCAACCAGTCAAGTCTGCCTTCATTTGTTTCAAACAAGCTGAGGACTTTTCTAAGTTCAGGTTTCATTATTAGCAAAGTGGCTGTATGCATAAGAGCAGTCTTTTCTTGCACTCCACATTCTTTCACCATCTTCATGGCCTCTGCCATGGTAGGAATTTGGCTACGCATAGGAGCCGATGAAGCTTCAACACTTGTGGTAATCTTGTCAACTCCTTCTATCTTGCTACAAGTTTGCTTATACAAAAATAAAAATAGGCTTTTCTCTTCCTTGTCTTCCCCTCCAGTACTGGAAATAGCCTTGCGCTTCTTAGTTTTTTTTGTTTTTGGATACTTGTCTGCTTAGATTCTATTGTAATTGCCTCCACTTCATGAGCATCATCACTAGAATTTTCAGATAAATCTCCAGCAATGGATGCAGTTGCTCCAGTTACATGGGCACTTCCAAACATGATGTGCATAGAATCTAGATTAGATGGTCCAAATTTTCTAAATTGTGCATGCTTGCATTTTCTTCCATTAGCAGGATCATGACACCTCTGCAAAGAAAAATGCAACAAGTTATATATTAACAACTAATCAATAATATAAATATGAAATGGTCAAATGTTAAGCCACTTACAGCAAGGTGTTCTGTCCACCATGCGTCATCACACTCCACAATTTGTTTTGCTTCATCCCATCCAAGTCCAGTGGCAGCATTTTTTAACTCCATAAAAGTTGTATAAGTTCTTTTTAAACTATTCCATTTGTTCTTCAATTGCAAATGTTCCATTTTCCCCTAGTTTTTTCACAGAACTTAGCTTCTAGATTTTTCCACCCTATTTTATTAAGATGACCTAATGGTCTATTTCCAGCAAGAACCTCCGCTTTGCAAATGTCACAGAAAAGTTTTGTATTTGTCTAATCCCATACTGCCTTCTCTACCATACTTATGTACATAATAATTTGGGCAAAAAAACAATAAGACATCATAGTCAACAAATGAAGAAATACAACATACCAGACATACCACATGCTGGTCCAAACATGCTGCTTACATGGCAAATGAACATATGCAAAATACAAAGCATACGACAATGAAGAAAATGAAATCATAAGTAGGCCCTCGATTCCAGTGACAGTAATAGAAAGATTAATCAATATAGATGGGAAGATTAGTGTACACGAAAGTAGTGTACAACAGCAATATGCTCCAGGTTCATTCAAATTAGTGTGCAACAGTAATACAAATCATCAATAGTGGCTAATCACCTCAATTTCTTGATCGGTTTGGACTGCCTAACAGCTCCTCTTCCTGTACTGGCTCTATCCTGCATCAAAGATAATCAACAAAAGTAATTAACCACTGCATTACCCTAGCATCCAACTAATCAACAAAAATAATCAATCCAATCTACTCTGGCGCACTTGCAGAGTTCGGCGGGAGAGATGGGCTCGCCGGGGAGGAACCGCGTCCACCGGGAGAGGAGGAGCTGTGGCCGCCGGGAGACGCGCGCTGACCGGGGAGGAGTCACGGCCCCAATGAGAGGTGCGGCCGCCGGAGGAGGCGCGGCCGCCGGGACGAGGCGCAGCCGCCGGAGGAGGCGCGGCCGTCGGGACGAGGCAAGGCCGCCGGAGGAGGGGCGCTCGCCGGGAGGAGGATCGGCCGTCGGGAGAAGTCCGCGCTTGGGACTCGGAGGCGATGGAAAAGAAAAAAGAACGATTTGTTTTTGTAATGGCATTGGTGGGTAATTTTGTGGAAAAGTTGGAAACAAGAATCTAGAAAATCTGGGGTAGGAGGTGATTTTAATTTGCACTAGGGGAATCTACAGATTTTCCAAAATCTGATTCTTAAATACACCCCTTTGGTTTGGATGTTCACTTTTCGGTAGAAAATCTGACCGGGGCTGATGAACCAAGGGGAGCCTTAGCTCCGGGTCTGAGAGCTGTCGGACTCTTGAGCCTTGTCTAATTGTAGCACCAGCTCATTAGCTATTTCCATCAGCATAATGCTCGTTCTAGTCACAAATGAATGCAACTCATAGAGCAGGAAGATCACACATTTTTTTTCTCGGAAAACATTTGCTATTTTGAATACTAAATTGTAAATCAGATCTGATTTTTTAATTTTATGCTGTACATGTTGCTCATTGACAGGGTTGTTATGCGCCAAATTGAACACTAGAGCCTTGTCGTGGCTCCACCACCATAGCTCGAATTTTATCACGCGCTGACAGGCCGGTCTTCCAATCCGTGCGTTTGGTCGTCCAGCTGATCGCTGGGCCGCCCAATGGCTCATTCATCAGGCGCCAAAAACAACACCGGACCAAACCAAGTTCCCGCCACAAAAATCTCTCCGTCAACCGACGTATGGGCCCGAAACAAGCCACGTCAGCGATCCGCGCCGCTCAGAAGCCACCTCCTCCGCGCTTTCCCGCGCCACGTCACCGATCCGCGCACAACTCCACGCGCCCGTGCCCCGGACGAAAATCCATAGCGTTCGAGGATTCCACGTCACGGATCCGCTGCGCGTGCGTCCAACCAATCACAGCCCACCTTACCACCTCTATAAAGAAGAACCCCACCCGCCCATCATCTCCACACAAACATCCAGAATCCTCAAGCCTTCATCCTCCAAACAAATCCAGTCCCCATGGCACCGAAGGCGGAGAAGAAGCCGGCGGCCAAGAAGCCCGCGGAGGAGGAGCCGGCGACCGAGAAGGCGGAGAAGACACCGGCCGGGAAGAAGCCCAAGGCCGAGAAGCGGCTGCCGGCGGGCAAGTCGGCCGGCAAGGAGGGCGGCGGCGACAAGAAGGGCAAGAAGAAGGCGAAGAAGAGCGTCGAAACATACAAGATCTACATCTTCAAGGTGCTGAAGCAGGTGCACCCGGACATCGGCATTTCCTCCAAGGCCATGTCCATCATGAACTCCTTCATCAACGACATCTTCGAGAAGCTTGCCGCCGAGGCCGCCAAGCTCGCGCGGTACAACAAGAAGCCCACCATCACGTCCCGGGAGATCCAGACCTCCGTCCGCCTCGTCCTCCCCGGCGAGCTCGCCAAGCACGCCGTCTCTGAGGGCACCAAGGCCGTCACCAAGTTCACCAGCTCCTAGATCGCCGCGTTGTAGCTGTTTTGCCTGTAGTTGGACTACGGTTGTCGCGGGGGCGGTGGTTGCCCTGCTACCTTCTATGGTTCTGTCTCTAGTGTCGGTTAATGTTGCACTCTGTAAGTCAAGTGGGTTTGGCTTGTTCATGTAAGAAGCTGCGAGTTTCGTTTGCGATCCCTCTTGTATCCTGATTCTGAATAGTAAGACTGGTTGTAATTTCCAGTGTCGTCTACGCGTGAGATTTGGCTTGTCAGAATTCGTTAGTTGATTAAAATATTGAACTTCATTCGTTGGAATTCTCTATCGCACGCTTTTCTAAGACCAGTCAACGTTTCTCCACATTTCTGTAGGCTGGATCAAGTGATGTGATGTGCGGTTGTTCGATTCTTAGATCTTAATTGTCTGGACGGGAGCGTTTGGTCAAAAACCTTTCAGGGAATGCACTGTTGGGCGGGAGACCAAATTGTTCGGAAGGAGCTTTTCGTCAAAACCTGCTAAGCGATTCACGGTGCTTGAAATTTTGGGCGCCAGAATTGGGCCGGTTTGTTTCCATTTAAAATCCGTTTATCAATGAAAAAAGTGAAAATTCCATCTAAACACTTCGCTTAATTATTGCTTAGCTCCTAAGCCGATTAGTCAGGAGGTCTAAAAAACAACAAAGAGTCTGCTTAGTAGAAACGCAAAGTGGGAGGAGGGTCTGGAATTAAGCGGATGGCTTTTTCCACCGCTACCCTTCCCCTACACGCAGGGAACAGTCATCCCGAAATCCTGCCTCTCTGGTCCCTCGCCTGTACCGGTGCCCACGCTCGCCGCCATCCTCCCGATGTTAGGCGCCGCGCTATCCGGCACCGCCGGCCGCCGTGCACACCGGCTCCTGCTGCCCCTCCAAGTGCCTCCGACTGCATCGTGTCCAGGCATCACCGGCTGCTGCGCGCCCGGCGCCGCCGGAGTCTGTGCCTTTGCCCTGTTGCTTCCTCTGGTAAACGTCGGTCAAATTGGAGAATACGGATCTTGAATACTGTAGATGAATAAACAAATATTTGTCCAGAGGGCCAGGCAAACGTAACACACACAAGGAAGAAACAATAAAAAAAATTACAAAGTCTAACGTAACACGTGCACATACAGGCTAAAGTAACTGTATTTAGCAAAAACCAAAAAAGAAAACAAATAAAAAGTTTTCATACAAACTTAGGGGTGTATAAGTCATTTTACATAAATATCAGGATAAGCCATCGAAAATAATAAAGATTGCCAAACACTTCACCCTCTCCAGTTAGTCGTTTAACTACATCGCAGACTTACTAGATAATCATACTCAGTAGATAATGGAGTCACACAAAGGGGAAACCAAATAGGGCCTTGGAAACGGAGCGGTTTCTGGCACGGAGAGTCCGATTTCGGAGGCTTGGAAATTTCCGTGCGCAGGTACTGGGCTATTGGCGCGGACAGGAGCCGCAGGTGGCCAATTGGCAGAAGCTCATGGTATCCATCCCAGCCCATCCGAGCTACGGAATCAGAGGGAAGCCCAATAACCTGAGCACAAATGGGATTCTGCACCCTTGAACAGGTCAGTTGCTGCCTATAATAACACACACAGTTTTGGTAGAATTACGATCAATGCTTAGAGCATTTCGGCGAAGGCTAACCATTCAAATAACCTGTTGCAAATTTCATAGTAGGCAGAAAATTAGCACACATATAAACTTTTTCTTTTTTAAAATCATGTGTTGACTTTTTTGAACAAAAAAACATATGTAAACTTGTTTCTTCGTCTGAGATAAGATTCGAACTCTGCATATGCCAGACTTCGGTGAAAATTTAAAAATCATTTTGGGACGGGGGTAAATCGGAAACGACAAGTATGGAACGAAAAATTCTTGCGGAATCGGGATCAACCCAAAGTCCCAAACACAAGCTAGAAATCAATTGCCTCGCATGCCATCCAAAACGTGGTTCAATTCCATCGCTCCGCGCACAATTCCATCGCTCCCGTGCCGCGGATGGACATCCAACGCGTTCGACGAATACACGTCACGGATCCGCTACGCGTGCCTGCAACCAATCACAGCCGACCTTACCACCTGTATAAAGTAGAACTCCCCACCCGCCCATCATCATCACACAGACATCTCGAATCCTCAAGCCTCCATCCTCCAAACACACCCAGAGTTCGTCCACAAGCAACCCCACAGAATTTCCATGGCACCGAAGGCGGAGAAGAAGCCGGCGGCCAAGAAGCCCGCGGAGGAGGAGCCAGCGACCGAGAAGGCGGAGAAGACACCGGCCGGGAAGAAGCCCAAGGCCGAGAAGCGGCTGCCGGCGGGCAAGTCGGCCGGCAAGGAGGGCGGCGGCGACAAGAAGGGCAAGAAGAAGGCGAAGAAGAGCGTCGAAACCTACAAGATCTACATCTTCAAGGTGCTGAAGCAGGTGCACCCGGACATCGGCATCTCCTCCAAGGCCATGTCCATCATGAACTCCTTCATCAACGACATCTTCGAGAAGCTCGCCGCCGAGGCCGCCAAGCTCGCGCGGTACAACAAGAAGCCTACCATCACGTCCCGGGAGATCCAGACCTCCGTCCGCCTCGTCCTCCCCGGCGAACTCGCCAAGCACGCCGTCTCCGAGGGCACCAAGGCCGTCACCAAGTTCACCAGCTCTTAGATCGTCGTGTTGTCCTGATGGGACTGTTGTTTTGCTGTGTGGCAGGACTACGTTTCTCGCAGAGGCGGTAGTTGCCCTGCTTCCTTCTGTCGTTCTGTTTCTAGTGGTCAGTTGATGTTGCACTCTGTTAAGTCAAGTTGGTTTGGCTTGTTCGTGTAAGAAGCTGTGGGAGTTTGTTCTGTGATTCCTCTCGTGCCCGGATCACGAATAGTAAGCCTGATTATTGCAGTTGTAGTGTCGCCTACATGTGAAATTTGACCTGTCGAATTTCGTTTTTGTGCTTGTCAGAATTCGTTAGTTGATGGAAATTATTAGCTTAATTCACTGGAATTCTCCAATCTTACTCGCTTGTCAATACCCGCCCAAACATTTCTCCACATCTTTAGGCCGGATCTTAAAGAGTACCCGACGCGCGATTTCCGTCGGATCTGAAAACTGGGAGCTCAATTGTTTGGGCGTGAGCGTTTCGTCAACTTTCCAGGGAATGCACGGTTGGGCGGGAGATCAAATTGTTCTGGATGGAGCTTTTCGTCAAAACCCGATAAGCGACTCACGGTGCTTGAAAATTTGGGCGCCAGAATCGGAAACGGAGCGTTTTCTGGCGCGGAGACTCCGATTTTCGGAGGCTTGGAAACTTCCGGGCGCAGGTGTTGCCGTATGCTATTAGCGCGGACAGGAGGGCGCAGGTGGCCAATTGGGGAGGCAAATATTCTGGGCACAGCCGCACCGCATCCCGCACGCGCTCCCACTCCGCTGCCGTTCATTGTTTATTGGCACGGATCTCAAAGTCGGCTCAGACCTGCTCGCGAATGTGTATCCCGCTCGGCTGGCTTCCGTCAGCTTACGCTCGCTCCAAGGCCGCACGGCGCACGCCTCCCGCGTCCTCAACCGGCCTCACACACGGGTTTTGTTTCCTGCGTGCCGTAGAACGGATGGATCCTTGGCGGCTTGTCCAGTTGAACGGATGGATCCGAAACGACGGTCAAACGAGCCCAACGACGGGCAAACGAGCGGAGTGCGGGTGGAGCAAACAAGCCGAGCTGGATTTCCATCGTAACTTGCGATTCGTGCGGCAGGTAAACGGACGTCATCCGGAGCGGGGGCGCATGCGGGACGCGGTGCGGCCGTGCGGCAGAATATTTGCTTCTCCAATTGGCGCCTTGGCGGAGCTATCAACTGGGTCGGAACCGGATCATGGATATCCATCCAGCCCATCCGAGTTACGGATTCAGAGCGAAGCCCAATAAATAACCTAAGCACGAATGCTACTGTGCACCCATGAACAGCCTGAATGATGCACTTGAACCAAACATGCCACGCAGGTCACATGCCGCCTATAATAACACACAAAGTTTCGGTAATATTCCGATCAATGCTTAGAGCAGTTCGGCGAAGGCTAAAAATTCAAATATACTATTGCAAATTTCATAGTAGGCAGGAAATTAGCACAGGAAGTATGTAACCACAGGAAAATTATTGCGGAATTCAGATCAACCTTATGTTGGAATAAAGAGGCTTGACCTATATAATATTCAAAATTAATTCCTATAAATCTCAAAAACCCATTAGAGCAAGAGGTAGTGGTGCTAAGTGTTTAGTTCCACATGAGAAGTGGAAGTGGAGCAACCCCTATATATAAGAGAGGTTGCTCTTTCACTCCTTGAGTGAGAGAGAAGAGAGGAGGAGAGGGGTGACCCACGCGCGCTCCTCCTCCTCCTCGCTCGCTCGCCTCGCCCCGCCCCGCCCCGCCCCGCCCCGCACACGCGCGAGCGCGCTCGAGCCGATCCCAGATTTTATATTTTTACAGAAAATTAAACTGGGCTTTTGGGTCTCCGAATTTTTTAGGGCTACCGAGTCAGAGTCTAAGTCGTTGGAGACGGACGCGTCTACGACTGCGGAGTCAGTTCGGATCTGGACCCTCCGGATCGCATACGAACCACCCCCGTGGGACTCTATAAATACAGGTACGGCAGAGCATCCCACGATCAGATCATTCCCACGTTCGCGTTCCTTGCGCTGCCTTCTAGTCTACTCCACCCCGAGCGCCGGCGCGCACCAACGATCGGGAGAGCAGGTCTCTGGAACCGCTCGCCCTTGCGATCCTGCACCGGGAGAGGACGAATAAGGTTTTTGAGAATGCTCGCGTTCTTCACCACGACTCGTCTACCGAGGAGATCGGACGCTGCGGCTCAACGTCATCACCAACGTCTGCAACGGCTGTCTGAAGCGGTGCGTTCGGCTTCAAATCGGTACGCGTTATTTCTCGTCCCGTCTGACTGTCGATCGTTGCTGGTTTTCTCGTGTTCTTCCGGAATTATTCAGTAAATTGCCTCCTATTTTTCTAATAATCCAAAAACCTTATTAAGCAATTTCCTCAGTTAAACATGATGACTCTAGCCGATGCACTGAGGCCGGAGAAATTCTCTGGCGTGCACTTCAAGAGGTGACAAGTTAAGGCCACACTCTGACTTTAATCCCATAATATCTTCTGAGTAACCAAGGGCAGGCCTCAAGGTCCTTTGTCTGTTGAAGAACAGACAAAGTTCGAGGAAGCCGATTCTGTCCTGAGAGGATGCATCTTAAGTGTTCTTGTTAATAAACTCTGTGATATCTATCTGATAGTCACAGATAGGAAGGAGCTCTGGGATGCACTTAACGCTAAGTATGGTGCAGTCGATGCAGCCGGTGAACTGTATATCATGGAGAATTTTCATGACTACAAGATGATCGACAACCGTCCTGTAGTTGAACAAGCTCATGAAATACAGTGCCTTGCGAGAGAGCTCAATCTCCTTAAGTGTCCTTTACCCGACAAGTTTGTGGCTAGGTGCATTATTGCAAAGTTACCTCTATCGTGGAGGAACTTCGCCACTTCTCTCAAACACAAGAGACAGGAAATATCAGTTGAAAACCTGATAGCATCTTTTGATATTGAGGAGAAGGCTCGGACTAAGGACGCTAATGAGAAAGGAGGCGAGGGTCAATCTAGCGCCAATGCTAATATGGTGCAGAAACCCTATGTCAAGAACAAAGGGAACAAGTCTCTATTCAAGCCAAACAAAACTACTGCTTTCAAGAAGAAGAAGTCAAACAAAGCCAATGATGGCTGCTGCTACATCTGTGGGGAGCAGAGACATATTTTCAAGAACTGTCCTGAGAGGGCAGATCGCAAAGAGAAAAACAATGTCAACATCGTGACATCCAACAATGCAGATGGGTACGGTAATTCCTTTACTGTTCTTTCTGTTTCTCAAACACCATCTTGATGGTTTGATACGGGTGCTAATGTTCATGTATGTTCTGACATGTCCATATTTACTTCTTACCAGTTCGTCCGGGATTCCACCGTCCTAATGGGGAATGGGTCACATGCTTCTGTTCGTGGTGTTGGCACAGTTGATCTGAAGTTTACTTCGGGAAAGATTGTCCAACTGAAGAACGTGCAGCATGTCCCTACTATGAACAAGAATCTTATTAGCGGTACCCTTCTATGCAGAGATGAGTTTAAAATAGTTTTAGAGTCCAATAAAATAGTTATGTCTAAGCATGAACAATTTATTGGTAAAGACTATGAATGCGGAGACCTGTTCTGCTTTTCTAATAAGTCAGTAAATCATATTTGTGGCGGTATTAATGATGATGCAAGTGTTTGACATTCTCGTTTATGTCACGTTAATTTTGGTTTAATGAATCGGCTATCTAGTCTCAAATTAATTCCGGAATTCACTATTGTCAAAGGTTCTTAGTGTCATAGTTGTGTGCAGTCAAAGCAACCTCGAAAGCCTCACAAGACAGCCGAGGAGAGAAACTTGGCACCATTAGAACTCATACATTCTGATCTATGCGAGATGAATGGTGTGTTGACAAAAGGTGGAAAGAAATATTTTATGACATTAATAGACGATTCTACTAGATTCTGCTATGTTTACTTGTTGTAAACTAAAGATGAAGCTTTATACTACTTTAAAATCTATAAATCTGAAGTAGAAACCCAATTAGAGAGAAAGATCAAACGTCTCAGGTCAGATCATGGCGGTGAGTATTTTTCCAAAATATTTGATGATTTTTGTGCGAAACATGGTATTATACATGAGAGAACGCCTCCCTATTCACCCCAATCAAACGGGGTAGTTGAGAGGATGAACCGCACACTGTGTGACTTGGTGAATGCAATATTAGACACGTCCGATTTATCTAAGGCATGGTGGGGGGAGGCTCTATTGACTTCATGTCATGTACTAAATCGCGTTCCAAACAATAATAAAGACAAAAACCCCTTACGAGGAGTGGGTTGGGAGAAAACCATCACTTTCATACTTGCGTACTTGGGGATGTTTGACAAAGGTCAATGTTCCAATTACCAAGAAAGGCAAGCTGGGACCAAAGACAGTGGATTGTATCTTTCTAGGCTATGCTCATCGGAGCATCGCATATAGATTTTCAGTAGTTAAATTTGAGGTACCTGATATGCATGTTGATACTATTATGGAATCTCATGATGCAACATTTTTTGAGAATATTTTTCCTATGAAAGATATGCATAGCACTACTAGGATCTCTTCTGAAATTTGTCCTGAATCCACTACAACTAGCGAGTTTCTTGATACACCATTTGAGAATATTCCAGGGGAGGAACACAATGAAATAACTCAGTCGAGTAAGATATCACGGATTGCAAAATCCTTTGGTGATGATTTCATTGTGTACCTTGTGGACGATACTCCAAGATCCATAGCAGAGGCACATGCATCATCTGATGCAGATGACTGGAAAGAAACAGTTTATAGTGAGATGGACTCAATTCTTTCCAATGGAACCTAGGAGTTAACTGAACGGCCATACGAGTGCAAACCAGTAGGCTGCAAGTGGGTGTTCAAGAAGAAGCTCAGGCCTGACGGTATTATTGAAAAGTACAAGGCGAGACTAGTTGCTAAGGGCCATACTCAAAAGGAAGGTGAAGACCATTTTGACACCTATTCACCTGTCGCCAGAATGACGACAATTCGTGTACTACTTTCTCTGGCTACCTCTTATGGTCTAATCATCCATCAAATGGATGTGAAGACGGCTTTCCTTAATTGAGAGTTGGAATAGGAGATTTATATGGAACAACCTGATGGGTTCGTAGTAAAAGGTCAAGAGACAAATGTGTGCAAATTGTTAAAATCCTTGTATGACTTGAAACAAGCACCTAATCAATGGCATGAGAAGTTTGATAGTACTTTGACGTCTGCGGACTTTGTCATTAATGAGGCTGATCGATGTGTGTACTATCGCCATGGTGGGGGCGATAGCGTTATATTATGCTTGTATGTGGATGATATACTCATTTTTGGTACGAGCATTAATATAATTTCTGAGGTCAAGTCTTTTCTATCAAAGTGTTTTGATATGAAAGATCCGAGAGAAGCTAATGTTATTTTAAACATTAAGTTGAATAAGGATGAGAGTAGAATTACTTTAAGTCAATCCCACTATGTTGAGAAAATCTTGAGCCGGTTCGGTTTTATGGATAGCAAGATTTCTCCAACGCCTTATGATCCCAACGTGATACTTAGAAAGAACAAGAAAAAGTCAAGAGATCAACTCAGATATTCTCAGATGCTCGGTTCACTCATGTACTTAGCTAGCGCAACCCGTCCTGATATCTCGTTTGCTGTGAGCAAACTGAGCCGTTTCATGTCAAACCCGGGTACAACTCATTGGCATGCACTTGAAAGAGTTATGCGCTACTTGAGAGGTATAATGAGTTATGAAATTCACTATACTGGGCATCCGGCCGTGCCTGAGGGTTATAGTGATTCGAACTGGATCTCTGATGTTGATGAACTCTATACCACGAGTGGATATGTGTTCACTCTAGTTGGTGGCGCTATATCATGGATGTCTTGCAAACAAACCATTTTGACGAGGTCAACCATGGAAGCAGAACTCACTCCTTTAGAGACAGCCACTGCAGAGTCAGAATGGCTGCGAGAGCTCTTGATGTATTTTCCTATAGTTGAGAAACCATTGCCGGCAATCCTTATGAACTGTGACAATCAGACGGTGATTGCCAAAGTTACCAGTTCTAAGGATAATGAAAAATCATTAAAACACGTCAAGAGACGTTTAAAATCTGTTAGGAAAATGAGAAACTCCGGAGTTATTACTGTTTCATACATACAAACAGACAAAAACCTGATAGATCCCTTTACGAAGGGTCTATCACGTAATGTGATAGAAAGTGCATCGAGAGAGATGGGTTTGAGACCCAATGATGCGACACCATAGTAGTAACCCAGCCTATGTGATCGGAGATCCCGTGAATTAGAACATAGGAAACAAGCTAGTGGTTCACCGAGGAGAGTACTTCCTTTATACCCTCTCTATGTGAAGATGCACACTTGTACTCTCAAACTGTAAGGCAGGTTGGCGATTTGCCTTAATGTGTTTCTGTTGGCTATGTGTAGCAAAGATGCTGTCCTACAGCGCAGTCTTGAAAGAAACATACCTATATGAGCTCCGACTGTCTAACGCCGCAGTCTGTGAGATTTGGGTGATCTCTGGAAAGCTCATGAAGAGATCAGGGAGTACGACGCATATGCTCCACCCGCGGGGTAGACTACTGGTAGTCAAGTACTGGTAAGGGTCTTTAGGTGAAGTCAGTTCACACAAAACTTGCAATTCAAGGCGTAGTCCATTGTTCAAGTTGTGACCTGATGAAACTTGAGGATCTAGGCAGAAGTTCAACTTCACAGTCTCTTCCGAAAACACTAGTATATCAAACAAGAAACGAGAATGATCTCTCTCCTAATGGCTTTGAGATCTGGTGGGAGATTGTTGGAATAAATGGGCTTGGCCCATATAATATTCAGAATTAATTCGCAATAAATCTGAAAGGCCCATTAGGGCAAGAGGGAGTGGCGCTAAGTGTTTAGTCCCACATGGGAAGTGAAAGTGGAGCAACCCCTATATATAAGGGAGGTTGCTCTTCCACTCCTTGAGTGAGAGAGAAGAGAGGAAGAGAGAGGTGGCCCACGCATGCTCCTCCTCCTCCCCGCTCGCTCGCTCGCCTCGCCTCGCCCCGCCCCGCAAACACGAGAGCGCGCGCGTGCGTGTGTTCGTGTGAATTCGAGCCTCGAGCCGAGCTCAGATTTTATATTTTTGCAAAAAATTAAATTGGGCTTTTGGGCCTCCGAATTTTTTGGGGCTACCGAGTCAGAGTCCAAGTTATTGGAGACGGACGCGTCTATGACTGCAGAGTAAGTTCAGATCTGGACCCTCGGATCGCATACGAACCGCCTCCGTGGGACTCTATAAATACGGGCGTCCGCGGTACGGCAGGGCATCCCACGATCAGATTGTTCCCACGTTCGCGTTCCTTGCCCCGCCTTCTAGTCTACTCCATCCCGAGCGCCGGCGTGCACTGGCAATCGAAAGAGCAGGTCTCCGGAAACGCTCGCCCTTGCGATCCTGCACCGGGAGAGGGCGAATAAGGTTTTTGGGTAGCGCTCCGCGCGACTGCTTGCGTTCTTCACAACGGCTCGTCTACCGAGGAGATCGGGCACTGCGACTCAACGTCGTCACCAACGCCTGCAGCGGCTGTCTGAAGCGGTGCGTTCGGCTTCAAATCGGTACGCGTTATTTCTCGTCCCGTCTGACTGCTGATCGTTGCTGGTTTTCTCATGTTCTTCCGGAATTGTTCAGTAAATTGTCTCCTATTTTTCTAACAGTCAAGGTCCAAAACACAAGCTTGAAATCAATTGCCTCACATGACATTCAGAATGGAGCCAATTAATATTATGGACCTCTAGAGAAGTGGTTTTGACAGAACGACATGGTGTTATAATACTACAACGGTGACAGTGTTAGTTTTCTTCTTTTCATTTGGATATGCTGAAGCTTGAATCTATTATGGTGCAATTAACCTATGACACATAGACTAGCTATTTAGAACCTTAAGAATGTTAACTTTGGATTTTTCTATTGCAGGCTGTAATGCAGTAAAACCATTTGCAGATCTTTTCAATCCAACAAGTGCAGACTGTTCACGTCACTCATTGCCTGAAATCAAACAAGTCGAGCAAAAACCACTCGAAGGTGTTGGTATCAAACCAGGTATCTTAAATATCACCTGTTGTTCAGGAGAATTTAATCAGTGCCACAAAGGTGCATCTGAAACTTCTATTAATCATGTAAAGAGGAACCCCCACCCGTCCGTACAGTCGCAAATGCACAGCGAGTCAGCTTCAGGTTGAAAATGAGACGCACATCCGTGATGGAGAAAGGAAGGCCTGAACGTCTGCTCGATGCGCGCAATCCCGTCCCGTCGCGCCTTCGATCGAATTTTTTTATTAATATACGATTTTTAAACATTTTTAATATAAACAACACATAAAATGAAAAAAATTTAAAACAAACCCACCTTCGTATGTGTCATGGACGAAATTTGAATTTCGTATGTGGCACATACGAAATTCAAATTTCGTATATGTCAGATACGGAATTCGTTTTAAGCTGGCGCAGATATGTTTTATTGAGTTTTGAACATCATTTTATGAAGCTTTAGAGTAAGAATTTGGAAGTGTTTCCAAAATACAAAATGTAGAGTAGATTGTGAAGTTATTTATGCAACGAGAAACATATTATTGTAGTATTGGGAATCAAAAGTTATTGAATATTGAATTGTGTAATACGATCACAGTCATTCAGTTTATGTGATCGTAATACCAACTTCGAAAATCAATATCTCTCAATTCAATGGACTAAATATATTGGAAATATATTCCTTAGACTCATCAAAACTAATACTATAATTTATGTTGTAACAGTTTGGAGCAATTGTACCTCTAAATATTTCAAAACTGAGGTTCAAAACTCAATAAAACATACCTGCATCAGCTTAAAACGAATTTCGTATGTGGCACATACGAAATTTGAATTTTGTATGTGCCACATACGAAATTTAAATTTCGTCCCTGACACATACGAAGGTGGGTTAGTTTTGAAATTTTTTCATTTTATGTGTTGTTTATATTAAAAACATTTAAAAATCGTATATTAATAAAAAAATTCCCTTCAATCGGTCTAGCTCTTGGAATTCAACCCTGATGTCTATCTTCGTCTGCGCGTACGTGCGCATCATCGCTGCTGCCGCGGACCGTGAACATCCGAGTACCTATCTCCGTTCAGTGCAGGATACGTACACGCGAGCTAAGTCCTAAGGATTTAAACTTTAGGATGGGGTTGCTCGCTTTAATTACGCCGCGGAGAACAACAGAGACCAAACCTGCCTACGTATTGTAATTGAACAATTTTGGGATGTAGCTCAGCGGCCACGGACAATGCAGCTGCTGCAGCACGGACGCAGACAAAGTTTGCGATTGTTTTAGGCTTTTAACTAAAGCTTTGGAGGGATTGCCAGCACGGATCGAGCGCACGGAGAGCCGAAAACAGGGAGGGAACAAGAAGATCATTTCGTTGGCTCAGATGTTTTTTTTCACGGGCACATTAACAATAATTCGGCGTATGCAACAAATTAGAGCTGGATCAGCCAGCTACAGAGAGAATCAGATCACACCTGACGTCCAAATTTGTTCAACGATACACGTCACGAATCCGCTGCGCGTGCCTCCAACCAATCACAGCCCACCTCCCACCTCTATAAAGAAGAAACCCCACCCGCCCATTCTCTTCACACAGACATCTCGAATCTTCAAGCCTCCATCCTCCAAACACACACAAAACTCGTCGACAGGAAACACCACCCAATCCCATGGCACCGAAGGCGGAGAAGAAGCCGGCGGCCAAGAAGCCCGCGGAGGAGGAGCCGGCGACCGAGAAGGCGGAAAAGACACCGGCCGGGAAGAAGCCCAAGGCCGAGAAGCGGCTGCCGGCGGGCAAGTCGGCCGGCAAGGAGGGTGGCGGCGACAAGAAGGGCAAGAAGAAGGCGAAGAAGAGCGTCGAAACCTACAAGATCTACATCTTCAAGGTGCTGAAGCAGGTGCACCCGGACATCGGCATCTCGTCCAAGGCCATGTCCATCATGAACTCCTTCATCAACGACATCTTCGAGAAGCTCGCCGCCGAGGCCGCCAAGCTCGCGCGGTACAACAAGAAGCCCACCATCACGTCCCGGGAGATCCAGACCTCCGTCCGCCTCGTCCTCCCCGGCGAGCTCGCCAAGCACGCCGTCTCCGAGGGCACCAAGGCCGTCACCAAGTTCACTAGCTCCTAGATTGCCGCGGTGTCGTCTAGCCACATGTTATTCTGCCCTGTAGTAGGATTACGGTTCTCGCAGAGGCGGTAGTTGCCCTGCTACCATCTATCATTCTGTTTCTATTGGTCGGTTAATGTTGCACTCTGTTAAGTCAAGTGGGTTTGGCTAATTCCTGTAAGAAGCTGTGTTTCGTTTGCGATTCCTATGTATCCTGATCCTGAATAGTATGTTTCATTATTGCAATGTCTATTGTAGTTTCTATGGTGGTTTAGCTTTCTGTGCTCGGCTGTAGCCGAAAATTTTTAGAATCATCCATCTCGCGAGCTTGTCAGCACCCGTCCAGTCGTTTCCCAGTATTTTCTTCCGGCGAAAACGCGATGTTATGATAAGACGGAACGTGTAATTTCGGTGGGATCTGAAATCTTGGAGGCCAACTGTTTGGGCGGGAGCTTTTCGTCAACCTTCCAGCGAATTCAAGGTGTGTGAATGTTTGGGCGCGATATCAAATTTTACGGTAGGCGTTTTTTTTTGTCAAAACCCGCAGAGAGAATTCATGGTCTTGAAATTTTGGGCGCGAGAATTGGAAACGGAGCGGTTCGTGGCGCGGGGAATCGAATTTCTGGCGCTTGGAAATTTTTGTCCGCAAGTATTGGCGCGGACAGAATCGCGCAGGTGACCAATATGCAGAACCATGAACTCGGTCGGGACTGGACCATGGATATCCATCCCAGCCCATTCGAGTTACGGAATCAGAACGCAGCCCAATAACCTGAGCAAAAATGGGATTGTGCACCCATGAACAGCGTCAATGGTGCACCTGAACCAATAACACACAAAGTTCCGGTAATATTCCGATCAATGCTTAGATCAGTTCGGCGAAAGCTAAAAATTCAAATAAACTGTTCCAAATTCATAGTAGGCAGGAAATTAGCACACATATAAATTGTTCCTTTTTAAAATTGTGTGTAAACTTTTTTGAAACAAAAACATTTGTAAACTTGTTTCTTCCCCTGAGTAAGGTTTGAACCCTGCAAATGCCAGCGTTCAGTGAAAATTTAAATATCATTTTGGAACGAGGGTAAATCGGAAACGACAAGAATTATGGAACGAAAAATTCTTGCGGAATTCGGATTAACCCAAAGTCCCAAACACAAGCTTGAAATTAATTGCCTCACATTACATCCAAAACGTTGCTCAAGTGACGCCGTACGGCCGCAGCTCACCAGCACCGTTGTCCATTAGATTTTCGAACGTCGTTCCGCTACTCGCTCGCCCGCACCGCCCACCACGCCGCGCCGCCGAATGATCATACCGTAAACCCGCCAGCCACCAATTCGGCGATTCGTCCGCCGAAGCCATGGAGGCGATCTTCAAGCAGGTCTTCGAGCGCCGGGACGCCGCGGAGGCGGAGATGCGGCAGCAGGTGGACTCCTACTCCCACACCCTCGTATGCGCGCTCCTCGCCGCCGGCCACCTCCCGCATCCCGCGGCTCTCGTTCGCCGGGGCTCGGTAGAGGCGCGGATGAGGAAGAAGGTGGACTCCCAGTCCAGTCACTCGCTCGCACCCTCCTCGCCGCAGGTTACCAGCCCCCAACGCGGCGCTGATTCTGGTATGCTTGGTTCAACGACTCGATTCCGCCGCGAGGCCGTGGTCTTTGTACTGCACCTGTTTCCGATTTGATTTTGGTAGTTAGGTCAGTCATAATGGTCGTATCCCCATGTGTTGATGATACCTTGTACCGGCCGACAAAGTAGTAACAACATGAATATCATTCCGGGGAAAAAAATTCTATGGATACGGTATGCATATCTAAGTCTGTGCATACCATTCCAGATTTGTGACATGTGTCCACATGAACGGACGGATGAAACAGTTGCATGATTTTGATTTTTTTTCTCTTCAATGAAATGTTTTGAGATTGGTAAAAGATGATGTGGCATCAATCTAAATGGGTATGCACCAGTGTTTTGGTGCATACCGTATGCAGAAAATTCGGTTTGGCATTCCGGGGGAAGGATTTGTGGCATTCTAGTACACCAATTTTGAATTGCAGAGGATGAGATATTGCATATTTGGTACGGAAGAACACCATTTGTAGATTATGTTATTATAGCCTTTAGACCAACCTATGGTTCACGCTTCTTATTCAAAATTTATTCAAAGAATCATTTAATTTTATTACATAATACAACGGTGACAGTGTTAGTTTTCTTCTTCTTCTTTTCATTTGGATATGCTGAAGCTTGAATATCTATTATGGTGCTATGAGCCTATGGCACAGAGACGAGCTATTTAGAACCTCAAGCATGTTAACTTTGGAATTTTCTTTTACAGGCTGTGAAGCAGTAAAGCCATTTGCAGATCTTTTCAATCCAACAAGTGCAGACTGTTCACATCACCCATTCCCTGAAGTCAATCAAGTCGAGCAAAAACCACTCGAAGCTGTTGGTATCAAACCAGGTATCTTACATATCACCTGATGTTCAACAGAAATTAATCAGTGCCCCAAAGTTGCATCTGAAACTTCTATTAATTATATTATCATGCCTTCTTCAAATGAAGATCCATCCCCTGATATTCCTGTTGAATTACCTCATCCTGCTGTCAATTTTCGCTTCAGAATGATACACTGGATTCTTTAGTAGCTGATATCTGCGAGCTCATCCTATCATCAGTCCAACATCTGAAAAGGAAACAACATGCTGCTGAAATTGATTCTCTTGATGTCCCAGCTATGGGTAACCCAGTGCTTAACAATGAATCACCCTCAGCATTGAAACCCCATTTTGTGAAAGGATCTGATAATGTAGGTGGCTCGCTCCCTGAAAATGATGGAACTGAGTCCACTGAAAATGATTATCTTGACAGACCACATTCTTCTGTCTGTCTTCTGTTTGAAAAGGGCACAACACACTTGGATGAAGCTAGTTTTCATGAACTAATTCCATGGCCAGTTTATTGCTTGAGAAAGAACTTACATCAGCTGATCGTCATGAAAAAACATGTCTAATCGCCAGTCCACTGCTTGGCAAGGATATACTGCACTGTGTACATCCTAATTCTCATGAAAGGCATTATTTTGTGCCCACTCTACATTATAAGAAAACAACACATGCTGCTGAATCAGAATGTCTTGAAGGGCCAAATCCTGCTCCCACCCCACTACTTGAAAATGATTCATCGCACTCAGATAATCTTAAGTTCTAATAATCCTATGGCGATCAGACTTAACAGTCTTCTTTTTTGAAGCCAACTTAACAGTCTTCTAAGTGTAGTTTGACCACCAATTTCTCTTTTAATATATTGTTACTAGGTACAAAATCACAATCATACAAATGTACATTGCAATATATAGTGATGCTTGGTGCCACTTTTGTAGTGCCATGAACAGTGCATATCTGAACGAAAAAAGCTGCTAGTGGAGCGCCATGTAAACTATACAGTCTTTTCAGTTTCATCTAATATTGTTTTATCTGAACGATGCTCAGCTACGAATGTTGCATTCGGCGTGATTTCTATTTGAATGTGCATTCACCTAAAATTTTAACTCCTGGTCCTAAATTTATGAGTTTGCCACACCTGTTGGATTCACAAAGTAACCTATTTCACTGCATTTGGCTGAGTTGTAACCTGGCATTTCCCGTTTCACTGCATGTTTTGTGGCATCTGATGCTGATTTTTTCTTTTCTTTTCTGATGCGTGCCGTTTCTGGGAGCCATGCATACTAATCGAACCTTTTCCTTTTGCAGGTGACTGATAAAAGCCTGGCGTTTTTTGTCACTCGGCATCTCTTTTGCGTCGATGCAATTGGGAGTAGCGTTCACCTGCCAACGTCAGTTCGCGGTACCGTACAATCTGATCGCTATCTGTGATCGCCATCGTCCTCATTTCACCACTTTGTACTGATGTGGTATGACTATGATAGAACAAGCCAGCCTGGTCCATTAAATTTGGACCCCTCCAGGTCAACACTAATTTGGTTAGTTTACTGAACACGTTGCACGCTTAGGATACTGTTCTCTCTCGTTATCCCCGATCGGTGTCCAGGAAATACCCAATTCCTGCACAAGTGTATCCTCCAGTAGTAGCACAAGATTCTTGGAAGACATCTCCCTTATGCTCATTGAGGGGCTCCATGTGCTGCGTGGGGCTCATGGCTCCAGACATAGGCTTCGTTCAAGCTTGCTACCCTTGTTCTCTCCCCCTACTAATTTGCTATTAATTACTCCATCCGTCCCCATGAACTTGACGCTTTGTAGTTCGAAAATGAACTACAAAACGACAAGTTCATAGAGACGGGAGAGTACTTGCTAAATATGCAGTTAGGCAGCCATATCTACGTGCGAACACGTTTGAATTAATTCTGCAAGAGCAAACAGGCTGTCACGTTTAAATGGCCAAGCATGAAGCATGCTGCATAAACTAGTAGCAATAACTTGAGCCCAAAGCCTTTGAGAGAGATTGCTTATGGACCGCACTTGCACGGCTTGCCTTGATAGATCCATGGACCACGCGTCGAGTAGAATAGCCGGAAGGTTTATAATGGCGATAGCGAACCAGAAAAAGGAGACAGAACAGTGTAGGTAGGCCTGGCGCAAAGGAGACGCGTAGTGAGTACCGTGCACGTTAGGGAACGGGCACCCTACAATTGAGTGCGTCCGTGCCTGTGCCTCTTGGCACGCTCAGGTCGCTGTCTACTGGGTATCGATAAGCTTCGCCCATTTTCCTTGCAGCATGATTATGTTCTTGAATCTTAAAGTTCGAATTCAGTATTCTGGCCAAGCGACCATCGTGGACTTATTAGCTGCAGCGTTTGCTACAAATCCTATTTACTTCATTCTGAATCAAATTATTTGTCGTTTCAAACAAACAAAAAAAATTAAAAATAAACTATGACTATAAAGACAATAATTTGGATACCGGAGGCAGTATTTTGTTTCTTTTGTATGCAAGTTGCGAGCAACAAAAAACGAAATTGTAGTACTCCTGAGAAAGAGCTTTCGATGCTTTGGATGATGGAGATGGGATGAGAGCAAGGCTGCAGGCTGCTCCGTGCTGCTCGCCGGAGAGGAACATGGCAGCTGCAATTATTCTGCGATCCTGGCCCCGCCATGGATCCGGCTGTCTGCCCCAACTGTCGTCTCTCAAGCCTCAAACCATCGGTGCTTCGTAAAAAAATACTAGTACGCGCAACAGATGGACGGACACATGGTTTACAATACTAGTTGTAGTAAAAGGATGTGATGCCCAGTCAGATCAGATCCAGATCCACGTCAGAAATTTTTAAAGCCCCTGCAGGTCTGGTGGTGGCTGCTCATTACCACACACATTCGGCATCGCAGATACAAATGCAAAGCGAGGAGTAAACGTCGCCAAGCGCGAGTGCGTCTTCCTGTCAGTAGTACCGTTCACCACACACGAAAGCGAGAACGTCCCGTTTCAAGATGGCGCACACTGTGACCCAAACCCAAGATTTTTAACCACTCCGGCATTTGAAGCCGGGCGCGGGTTCCGAGGCGCTGTAGGTAGCCGGTGCTTTGCGCCTCGACATTAACGGCAAATTAACATGAGCGGTGGACTACTGTGCTGCACTACTGTTCTGTTTATCCAGAGAGCGAGAGCTGCGTCGGGGCATGGGCCGGCGGGGGGACAAGGAGGGATTGAAGGCTGTGGCGACTGTTTCCCTGCTTGCCCGTTTCGTTTGGGGACGGACCACGGACGGGTCATCCCCAATCTGCCCTTGGGACAACGTGCTTGCGTTCCCAGTGTTTGGAGGGAAACCAAACACCACCAACCTCTCTCAGGGCCGGTCCTGACTTTTCGGGGGCCCGGGGCGAATAAAAAATTAAAGTTATGTAGTTGATCATAAATATAAAGAAAAATTATCAATTATAACTACTCTCTATTTTGAAAAAAAATGATATTTAGAACAAGAAATCTAGTTCATTTTAAGTTAAATTAGCTCTGCTAAACGTCACTTATTTCGGAACGGGGTGAGTGTTTTATAAAGTTCATTCTCACTAATATTGTCACAAAAATAAATTTAAAAATACTTATACGAACTGAAAATACAATTGATTGAAACTTATCTAATGATATAAAATAAAATTACTTTGAGTATCTAACTGAAATTATGTGTAAGAGTTAAACTATCACTTAATAAAGTTTAGTTAGTACAACCTTAGATGAGACAAAAAATATGAGAAAATCAGTTAGCTGGAGTATACATAAATTGATCAATGCATAAAAAATAACAGGTGAAATTAAGCGTTTAGAAGACATAAGCTATTAAGTGTTGGCATGCAAACCCGGAGCCTTTGGAAGTCCTCTACATCACGGTCGCGATAACCGACAGATAAGAATAGGAGTTCATATTATCGACGCTTAATTCAAGAGACTACGTGAACCGGTAGCATGGAGTGGTCGGCCTCTGACTCTGCATGACTGTAGGTATTGTCGGGAACACTCTTGATTCTAAGTTGGAATAGTTGGTTGGGTCAAATCTAAAAGTCAAATTCACTATCCTTCTGACTCTTATTATTAGTTTATTAATCATTGATCAAATACCAGTTAAATCACATTCATTTGTATAAATTTAGAACATGACAATATATATAACTTAAATCTAAATAGGCCTTTAATTTTCGAGGGCCCGGGGCGGTTGCCCCTTGGGCACTGCCCCAGGGCCGGCCCTGACCTCTCTGCAACGTTTTGCAAGTTCGAACGGTAAATGTGCCGCCAGGAAAACGGTTGCATGGATGCGAATCTTGAACGGATGAACGGTTTGATACCCCGATGAAGTTCAAATACTAACCGCTAGTACTTCATAAGTATATATTTTAAATTGCAAAAGTTGTCATGGTAACAGCGCAATCTATGTTAATTATAATTAGTACTAAAGCTAATCACCTTGGGTGTGGTGATGGTGCACCCCGGAAAAGGCCAAAAGTGACGTTGGGTGGGTCAAAACTGGGAGGACTGGCATCGAGGGAAGTGGACATGTGAGTAAAAAAAGCAAAAAAAAAAGAAAAACACAGAAAGCTCAGTGTGCTCACGCGAGAGACGGGGGAGGGAGGGAGAGAGAGAGCAGTCAGAGCACAGCCAGTGTAATGACACTTGTTTAAGCACCCGAGATCCTAGCTTTATCCCACCACCTCCTCTCTCCTTCCCTTCCCTTTGACCCTGATCCTCTATTCTTCGCACAGGCACAACCTTGCTTGTCGTGGGGCCCACGGTCACGGATGCAGTTGTGGTTGTGGCAGGAGGAGCATACCGCCCCCACTTTTGCCTTTGTCCATCTTCTCCAACCCCAACCTCAATCGTGGCGCCTGGCGGCTCCACTGACCAAAACACACACTAGTTGTGTAGTAGTAATCCATAACCCGCAGACATACATTGTACTTACATGCCCGTGGTCGTCCCGTCCCCCTTCCCCCTCCTCGTCGCCGCCAGCGGCCGGGCAGCAGCGACATGGCCTCCTAGCAAAGGTACCTTCCTTCGTCTTCCTCCCGTCCCTGAACTGACTGGTTTGGTTTGGTTGATTGGGACCGAACCTGCACCTGCTCCTGCTAGGACGTTCCATGTGATTTCTTCATCTGTCAATGCAATGCCACCATTCATGCCGCCGCCGTCACTTTCTTCGTCTGGTTTGTTTGCTTGCTTGGTCACTTCCCGCTCCGCTCTTCTGGCTGCATTTAATGGCCGCTCGAGCCAGCGCCTCCACGCCATGTTCAGCGGCTTGATGTGGATGCTTGTTGCTGCTCATATGGTTCCGGTGCCTCTGCCCATGTTCCAATGTACTAGTACGTAGTATCTTCTTAGTTCTAAAATAATTGTCATTCTTTAGTTAAAAATAAATTAAAGAGTGATAATGTGTAGATGCTTAAGTTATTGCAGATGTGCAGATGTTAATGCTCTTCGGTTTCAGCCCCCCGTCCCCTCTTCTTCCGTGCAAATTTTTCTGTTTATTCTGGGCCGTTTCGGTGATGCTTGATTGACGGAGTAAACCCGATTTTTACGCCATTGGATGTCGTGGTGTTCAGTGGCCCAGATCTCTTCCAGCATAAAAGCACGGTACCGTCTCGTCTCCTTCCCTCGACGATCGAGTTAACCTGCTACCGAATCGAGTCGTGTTGCCATCGGCGCCGCAACCGACGAGCCCCGCTCGCCGGCGTCGCTTCCGACGACGGACGGCGAGCAGACCTGACGCGAACGGAGCCTTCGCATCTGCGCCGACGCCCTCGTTTTTGGATCTAGTGAGTTTTTTTGGCGACATATTATTGTAGCCCTCCCTCCCCCGCCCTGCCCTCCTTCCGCGTCTCCGGCGGCTGATCGAGGCCTCCGGATCCGTCCCGGCGGCAGACTCCCTCTCTGGCCTCTCTGCTTCTTGACGCCCCTCGCCCGCCGTCCTCCTGCCGCGCACGGGTCCGGCGGCGCCGCCGCCTCCTCCTCGCCGCTCAACCGGCCCTCAGCCCACCGCCGGTCCGATCGCCACCCACGGCGCTCCCTCTAAGCCCGACTACACACCTAGAGTCCGGAACCCTAATCCCAAAACCAGCCATGGATCGCCGTGAATGGAGAAGATGGGCAAAGATGAAAGGGAAAAATTCGGGTGCCCTTCTGAACGCCCGAGCATCATTTTGCTGTTACTGTCTGTTCAGCACCGCATTTCCTCCCTTTTACATGGAAATCAAATGTTGCCCTTTGATGATTCTTGATAGAGTGTAATGAACTAAGAGTTTGATCTGTATAGTATAGCAGGGCTCTGTTCTTTCTGTCTCGAAGCTCCCCGTCTGATAATCCTTGTGCCGTCATACTATTTAATTTATTTATTTGTGTTAGGTTAGGATTCTTACCGGCAGATTTCTGTTTCTTTTCCTTTCACGCTTATTGATTTAGTGCCCCTCTCAGTTTTTTTTTTGATAGTATACACTTATCAGTGAATGCTAATCTGCATTTCTTTGCTATGATTTCAGGCACCATTCTGTGTAAGCTCAGTTAATCAGTGACGAGCCCTCAAAAAGTCTGGACAAAGTTCGGGTGTTCTGTGAGTCTATCTGACCACCATGTCTGTGGAGGTTGCGAAGCAGAATGTTCCTGGCGACAATGGAAAACCAGTTGCTGATCACACAGTTGATTCAGCTACTGAAAAGGCTAACAAGACAGATAACAATGCACTGGAGCATGCCATCACTAAGGAGGTGGTAGAGGAGCAAAAGCCTACCCATCGTCGGCAAGAGTCTTCTGCATCTATGTTGGACAAGGGTCCGTCTAGTGTTTGCTCAGACTCCGGCGTGCTGGATGGGCTACTGCCTCCAGAGGAAGCTTCTGGGGAGCTGAAACAGATAAAAAAAGTAGATGGCAGTGGTAACCAAGAACAGAAGACATCACAAAAGAGCAGCACAAGTGAGAGCTTTGCCACTGCCAAAATGAGTGGTGGGACAAATAGTTTGAGGAAGACAAGTGGAAGTGGTAAGATTAGTGACCGAGCTGATTTTACTGAGAGTGGGAAGAGCAGCATGTGCCGCCCAAGCATGGGCAGTAACATTAGTGATGACAGCTCGTGCAGCAGCAAGAGCAGCAGTACAACAAAGCCTCATAAAGGGAGCGACCCTAGGTGGGAGGCAATCCGAGTGATCAGGTCGAGGGATGGCATTCTTGGTTTGAGCCATTTTAGGTTGCTTAAGAAGTTGGGTTGTGGTGATATTGGCAGCGTGTACCTGTCCGAACTGAATGGTACGAAGAGTTACTTTGCTATGAAGGTCATGGACAAAGGGTCTTTAGCAAGCAGGAAGAAGCTTCTTCGAGCACAGACAGAACTGGAGATACTGCAATCTTTGGATCACCCATTTCTTCCAACGCTGTATACCAACTTTGCAACTGACAAATTCTCGTGTTTGGTGATGGAGTTCTGCCCAGGAGGGGACCTGCACACTCTTCGACAAAGGCAGCCTGGAAAACGTTTCTCTGAGCAAGCAGCTAAGTATGTGACAACTACTAACTTATTTCATCACATATTCTAAAAGTTTATTTTCTCCTCAAGTTACCTAGCCCGGCATCAATTTTCCCATTTTTTGCATCCATTTTCTCATGCCTATTGGTACTGTATCATATGCAGATATATATGCTTCCATATGCATGAATTTCTCTCTGCCACTACACCAGTTTGAGCTTTCATATAGCATATTGTTTTCCTATTTTAATATTATTCGGTTGATTGCAAACGCTCATAATCATTTGTTTAAGGTTCTATGTCGCAGAGGTTCTCCTTGCATTGGAATACCTGCACATGCTTGGGATTATATATCGTGATCTGAAGCCAGAGAATGTCCTTGTTCGGGAGGATGGGCATATCATGCTGTCAGATTTTGACCTGTCCCTTCGTTGTGCCGTAAGCCCTACTGTTGTCAAGTCTGCCAACCCTGCACCAGATGCATTGCAGAGGAACAACCAAGCATACTGTGCTCAGCCTGCTTGTATTGAACCATCCTGCATACAACCGTCATGTGTGGCTCCAACTACTTGCTTTGGTCCCCGGTTTTTCTCCTCCAAGTCCAAGAAGGAGAAGAAGCCAAAGCCAAAGCCTGAGATTGTCAACCAAGTCAGTCCACTGCCTGAACTCATAGCAGAGCCGACTGATGCTCATTCCATGTCATTCGTTGGCACCCATGAGTACTTGGCGCCGGAAATAATCAAGGGAGAAGGTCATGGCAGTGCCGTGGACTGGTGGACCTTCGGTATATTCCTGTATGAACTCCTATTCGGTAAGACCCCTTTCAAGGGGTCAGGAAACCGGGCTACACTTTTCAATGTTGTTGGTCAACCCCTGCGTTTCCCAGAGTCCCCAATTGTGAGTTTCTCAGCTAGGGACTTGATTAGAGGATTGCTGGTCAAGGACCCACAGCATCGTCTTGGCTACAAACGTGGGACTACCGAGATAAAGCAACACCCCTTTTTCGAGGGTGTGAATTGGGCACTGATACGATGTGCAAGCCCCCCAGATGTACCCAAGCCTGTCGAGCTGGACTGCCGACCGAAACAAGCACCAGCTAATGATACGACTGCCCCAGCTGCCAATCAGAAGGGCCCAGATAATTATCTAGAGTTTGAGTTCTTCTAGGGTTGCATTACCTTTCAGTTTTTTAATCTGTGACGGTGCATGCAAGCTAGTGTATGAAAGATTCAGTTCGGAGGCGTTTTAGTTTTACCCGTTGATCACTATGTTCTATTGTAGGCTGTAGCTCTATTTCCAGCAGCTCTTTCTGTTTTTTTTTTTTCTATGCTTAAGATCTAAGCTTTGCTAGTAGCATGTTGCAATTTTGTTAGACAATGTCATGGTGCATAAAATACAGGGCAACTCGATCGCCCTGGCATTGTAAGTCCAGTTGATTTGACATAAATTGCAACTGATGTTTCTTTCCTGTGACATTTCTGGTACTGCCGAACCATCTTGAACCGTTCTTTTTACCCTGTAACCTTTTATCTGAATCACACTCCGTTATTGTTAAGATCTTAAAATTGTATGGTCACTGCAGTTTCTTGGCTGAGTTAGATGAATGTTTGATTTATTTCTTTGAGTTTGATAACAATTGGGAAAGGGGATGCTACATGCGTTCATTACTGACCAGCAAATGCAAAAATTGCCAATTGTGCTAGATAACGTACTGACAAAGAAACTTGTGTACAAAGAATCTGAAACTTGGAACAATATGTTTTATGAGGCCCAAGCAGCAAGCAATACTCTCAAGAGTGATAGCCGTATAGGTGGTCAACAGGTTGGCCCGACCTGAGCCCGACCGGGCTCAAGCCTTAAAATTCTCGGCCCGGCACGGCCCGAAAAAACATTGAGCCGTGCCAGGCTGGCCCGCGGGCCAGAGGTCAAGGCTCAAGTACGGCCCGAGTCCAGTTTATGTGTGCTGGGCCAGCCCAATTCGCGGCAATGTTTAAGTTGAAAATAAATTAAAGATGTGAAAAAAGTCAGAATTCGGGTCTAAACAGACCGTGTCGGGCCTCAATGGACTGTGCCGACAAGCCGACAGGCCGGAGGTCGAGGCCTGAGCATGGCCAGCAACGGGCTTTGGGCCGATCTGGACCCGATTTTTTCAGATGGTACTGGGTTTGGACCATATTTTTTTGCGGGCTTCCATGCCGGCCCATCTGGCCACTTACAGATAGACGTTGGTGGTGGTCTTCGTCGTTAGGAACGGGATTCGTCTCCTCCGGCTCTACACCTCACCGTTTCGTCTTGGTGCCACCTCCTACTCCGCTACTGGTCCCTTCTCGGTATGGCTGCTTCACTTGCTACATCATGATGAGCGGTGTCCACGGTGCATTTTCAATGGCGGAAGTAGTATATTTTAGTCGTCGAGTGTTATAGTGCGATTAATCATGAAGAGCGGCTATGGTCATTGGTCAAACACGTCATCCGCTAACCACATCTTGGTGCTGGATCGCAGCCGGATCACACTAATCACGTTTCATTGCACGGCAAAGGAAGCTTCTTTGCAGAAGTTTTATATATATCTTCGTTTCTCCTTTACATTGGTTTCCATTGATTCGTTCCTCGGATTGGGCGCATCCTAAGCAAAGGATAAATAAACTAACGCACAATTGGAGCTTGAGACGTGACAGTTCCAGTAAACAACGCCGTCTCCCCTATTCTATATACGCGTCAAAGGAGCACGAACGGAACATTAACAACCTAAATATCAGTTGACAAATTCGTTTGCTAAAAAACAATTATGTGGTGGGGCTTAGCAGTTCAGCTCATGCACAGCTATTTTCACAGTTTTAGCATACTAAATTTTTGCTCGGATTTCTGCTTTGGTTACCACGTTTAACATAAATTGTCTCGCTTTAGTTCAACAGAAAAAGGACGGATGCTCTGTCATTCATAAAAGGAGGGACGAACTTTTGTAAAGACATGTTTGGCGGAGTTTTTGGTTCTTGAAAAAATAGCTTATCTAAAAAGTTCGTAAAAACTTGCTTCCGCTTATATTTTTGGTTTTAGTCCATTCTTAAGAAGCAAGTGAACTAATCAATTGTCGCCGAAGTTTGGTTGTTTGATACAATTTACATTTATTTCCGTAAAATACTGTGTCAAACAAGACCAAAATCAGCAACAGAATACGTAGAAAGACATTTGGCGAAGAGCTATAACAGAACTAGAAACTAACGAGCAGCTGTCACCATTTCAGGAGCAAGGAAACTCTGGCTTTTGGCAGAATCTGCTGAAATTTGCCGAAATCGGTAAGGCAATTTTATCCTTTTCAAGTGCAGAAAACAACCAAAAAAAAGAAAGATTTTCTTTGTGAAGCAATCATTTTGACTTGAACCAAAAAATCAATTGATTACAATCAGCTAGTACTAGCTGTTCAACACGTTTTGGACTCGACACAACCAACATGCTTTTACAACATGTGGTTCTCCCTAAATTAGCTAGTCTATGAGCAACATTGATTTGATCATGTTGACCTTTTATAGCAAGGATTTTCCGATGATACATAAGATGTTCTACTTCTTCAAATAAAGGATCAAGCGATGATTTGTTCTTTACACCATCGTGTACGGATTGTTTATTTGGGCTCTATCAGGAACTATGATTGGAAGATCAGATCATTCCGAAATAAGAAAGTATATCTTTGTGCAGTACTACATGTATATTGCAGTGACTGACATGTAGGTCTGTAACCGTAAGAGATCGAACTCAAATGTAGAAGAGACTGAAATCCTTCCAAAGCGTTCCATCATTATATATTTGCCTCTCCTCCAGAGCACCCTGTCGTCAAAAGAAAAGGAAGAAATTCCACAAAATTTCGTTCCAATACTTTACAAAATTTAGCATCCACCAACGTCAGATAGAACGGTTCTGTTTACTCAAAATCCCAAATGAAGGGCCTGAAAGACTGACGATCCACTCCAAAATTTCCGCAGTTTCAAAAGCGAAGCGACGGCGACGGCTACAAACGAAAACGTGGGAGAGGAGACAACACCAAATAGAATCAGGAAAAGGCGAAGGCAACCAACCCCGGGTACGCGTCGCCGTCGCGAGTGCCTTCTTCTTCCCCCCGCCTTTGCTCGCTTTTCCCATTCTGGTTTCCTGTGCCGTTGAGGAGACCGCGCGTCCATGTGGGAGGTTTTGACTTGATCCAACCAAGAACGCGCCTTTGAGTTGACCCGTATAATACTTAGCGGTTTCCCGTGTCCCGGTCACGGTTCGCTTCTATCATTTGGTTTCTGCCACTCGCGTGCGTGCGCCCGTGTTTACCCAGTCGTGTTTTCCTTCCGTCTTGCTGCGTGTAAATCTGATCTACTCGTATCTCCACATCGTTGGGGGGAAATTACTTGTGTTGACGCTGGAGTTGGCAATGGCCATGGAAGCGAGTATTTGATCTGGCTTGGAGACGGTTCCTGCAGTTCTGGTGGCGGGATTGGTCGGATTCGGGTTGACAGTGGTTGGCATTTGGCTGATCTATTGCTGGTAGCTACTGTTTTCTGATGCGGTGATTGATTTTCCGCTCATTTGTTGGAGATTCCTGTTCTTCACAGTTTGGGATTTCTGCGAAGGGGAGTTTTTTCTTTTTTCTGATTGGGGTCAAGTTAAGCTGAGATGAAGCTGAGTGTTCGTGTGATCGGGGCCCGCGACCTGCGGGCCATGGATTCGAACGGGTTCAGTGATCCCTATGTGAAGTTGCAGCTCGGGAAGCAGCGGTTCAAGACCAAGGCGATCAAGATGAACCTGAACCCGACTTGGGATCAGGAGTTCAGCTTCCTCGTCGGTGACGGCAAAGATGTGCTGAAGCTTGATGTCTATGATGAGGACATTCTAAGCATGGATGACTTCCTGGGACAGGTGAGGGTGCCATTAGAAGACGTTCTGGCTGCCGACAACTTTTCACTCGGCACCCAGTGGTACCAGCTTCTTCCCAAGGGCAAAACTGACAAGACAGTCCATTGTGGTAATGCTTGACAATCATCTTGCTTTTTTTTTCTCATTTTATTCGTTATGTTAAATCATACTTATTCCTTTGTTCATGTGATTTCAGTGCTTGAGACCTGAAGTTGCATCATTTTGTTGCTCGTTACATATTTGCTGTAAAGCAAGTTCTAGGAGCGCATTAGTTATGGCTGATTTTGTTGTATGAGAATTATGGTAATCATTTTATTATGTGGTTTCACCTTGTAGGTGAGATTTGTGTCGCAATATCTTTAGAAACAGCTGGAGCCACAAGATCCTGGTCTGATGATCTTGCAACTGAATTAACTGTCAAGAGAGACTATTCTCTGCCAAGTCAAATCTCAGGAGCATCTCTGGAATTAGATTATCAGGAAAGTGAAACGTTGAAGGAAGATAATATTGATAGACATGCTGATGATGGTGAGATCCCTGCAGAGGATAAATGTAGTGAAGGCAGTGACAGAAATGTAGCTGCTGCAGAGGACAAATCTAGCGTGATTCCGAATGTAGCGTTGAATGGAATTGGGACCTCTAAAACAGAGAAGTCTGAGAAGCCATCATTTGTTGGTCGTGTCTATGAAATATTTACCAAAAAAAACTCTGATGCAGCACCGACCTCCTTATTGAACGTTGAAGCTACAGAAGACGTACAAGAAGAACTAACCGTTCATGAAGATCCTGTAAGCCACAATAACAGTAACAGTGTGCCTCCAGATACTCCATTTGATGAGCAACTGAAATCTTTTGAATCGAGGCATGAAGGAGTTGAAATGCCTGTAAATTTACAAGGAATTCTTATTAACCAGTCATATCTTGCCTCACCTAGTGATCTCAATAACCTTCTCTTCTCGCCAGATTCAGATTTTCGGCAAACAGTAATCGAGCTTCAAGGTTGTACTGATTTGAAAACTGAACCCTGGAGAGTTGATAATGGTGGGGAGTCCTTGATGAGAGTAATAACTTACACAACTGCACCGTCAAAATTGATTAAAGCCGTACAAGCAACAGAAGAGCAATCTTATTTGAAGGCTGATGGAAAGGAATATGCAGTTTTATTGAGTGTTAGCACACCTGATGTTCCTTGCGGTACTTATTTTCGGACCGAAATTCTTTTTCGTATCATGCCAGGTCCTGAACTGGATTCTGAGCAAGAGACATCACATTTGGTAGTTTCTTGGCGCATGAACTTTCTTCAAAGTACAATGATGAAAGGTATGATAGAGAATGGAGCAAGACAAGGCTTGGAGCAAAACTATTCACAGTTTTCGGAATTACTGTCACAGAAGATCAAGCCTATTGATGTAGAAGATGCTGTATCTGACAAGGAACAGGTCTTGGCCACTTTACAAGGGGGGCAGGAATCTGATTGGAAGATAGCGTTTGTATATTTCTGCAACTTTGGTGTCTTATCCTCTCTTTTCATGACTCTCTACATAACTGTGCATGTTTTTTGGGCAAATTCAAGTGTTGTTCAAGGACTTGAGTTTCCAGGGTTAGATCTGCCAGATTCTCTCAGTGAGATCATCATGGGTGGGCTGTTATTTCTTCAGGTGCAGCTCATATTTCGGAAAATTAGATATTTTGTTCAAGCTAGAGAACAAAAAGGTAGTTCTCTTTTTTTTATCAGTTCCATCTCATTCCACCTCCAATATGCTTAGCAGGACACATAGTTAAATAAGCTCTTCCTAAATTTTCTGCTTTCCTTATTATGGGCAGCTGGCCTTGGCCTTCAGGGCCTTTTCTTGACCAGGCCAGGCGAGGGGGCGGTCTTTCCCCACTGGTCAAGTTTTTTTTAATGCTGTTTTCCTGATTACAGCAGTGAGTTTTTGTTGAAAAAGTGTTCAATTAAAAAGTTGATGTTAGAGTGTAACTGGTGAGGTAAAAGTCTAATTGGCTGACTTTAGCTTGTTGTGAACATTAGTGCTTCTATATTTGGACGCAAAAGAAATAAAAACTTCAGTTGTTACACATTCTATCAAAAACATTTTAGAGCTTCCCATTTGATACATTATGCAAAAAGGCTAAAATAATTTTACTTGAATTTTTTATGTCTACTTTATTTAATATACATGAATATGAGTGTGATTATTTGTTTCTTTTATTGATTTTTTCCTCACGTAGTTGGGGATCATGGTATGAAAGCACAAGGGGATGGATGGCTGTTGACGGTTGCTTTAATTGAGGGAATCAAATTGGCTCCAGTTGATGCTACTGGTCTATCTGATCCATACGTGGTATTCACGTGCAATGGTAAAACAAAAACAAGTTCGATTAAGTTCCAAACACTCGAACCTCAGTGGAATGGTATGTGTTTCATGATGCATTTTAGTTTATTTCCTCCATGCAAATTTGGGCCACACACTTTTTAATAGGAATTAGGAAAATAATAAATTTTGTTTATTAGGCATCGTGCAGCAGGCAACTAAACCTATTTTGATAAATCTTGTAGAAATCTTTGAATTTGATGCCATGAATGATCCTCCTTCAGTGATGAGCATACATGTATATGATTTTGATGGGCCATTCGATGAAGTTACCTCCCTTGGACATGCCGAGATTAATTTTGTAAAATCAAACTTGTCTGAGTTAGCTGATGTATGGATTCCTCTTCAAGGAAACTTGGCTCAGTCTTGGCAGTCTAAGTTGCATCTAAGAATCTTTCTGAAAAACTCAAAGGGCACTGGCATGGCCACTGAGTATCTTAGTAAAGTGGAGAAAGAGGTTGGTAAGAAGGTGAGAGTTTTCCCTCCCCGTTTCAGGTAACTTTATTGTTGTTGTGTGATTCTACCTCAATATGTTTTTTAAAATTGTTTCCAGATGACGTTGAGGTCTCCCCGAACCAATACTGCATTCCAGGAGCTCTTCTCTCTGCCAGCAGAAGAATTTCTCATCAGCAATTTTACTTGTTACTTGAAAAGGAAATTGCACACACAGGTAAATTTTTTAATTGTGATTTATACTTACTCTGTATTGGTGAAATTGTACTACTCTTTTCTTTGAAAGAATACCAAGTGCTGCTGTGATAATTCTCATCTTGTCATGTGCACAATATGCAACTTGACATCTGAAATGGTTGGTTTCCACATTTCTATTGAGAAATAGTGAATTTGATAAACTTTCATACTGTAGCAGCAACAGAAGTTTCGTTGGCCGTGTCTTATGCACTGATTTTACAGCGTTGCTAATTTTCAGTTACACTAAGTATTATGTACCCCTCAATCTCCTAGAACTACCATCACATAGCTTGAAATTACAATGCAATGTGAGTTGTTTATCTAATGGTTCAAAAAGGTACTGAAAAATAACATGCTGTTGGTCTCCAGAAAATTTGGCACTCCCTTGATTATCAATAGTTCCCATCCAATTGAGAGAGCCAGGTATTATTGTATGATTCCTCCCATGCGATACGAGTCAAATGCTTTTTGGGGCGCTATTTGAGTCCAAATGTTGTTCTGTAATAGATTGTCTTCATTTGATTTGATAGATCAATTAATTGCATTCATTCATGTGCTCCCACTGATTCTGAACAGCTTCCTTAACTGCCCCGCAATTAACAAGAAATATTCTGCTTGAGTTTCAGGGCCATCTTTTCTTATCTCCAAGGATAATTGGATTTTATTCAAGCATGTTTGGACGAAAAACAAAATTTTTCTTTCTATGGGAGGATATTGAAGACATACAGGCAATACCTCCATCATTATCATCATGGAGTCCTTCCCTTGTAATAACTCTTCACAGAGGTAGAGGCATGGATGCAAAACACGGCGCGAAGAGCATGGAGAATGGAAAGCTTAAGTTTTGCCTGCAGTCTTTCGCATCATTTAGTGTGGCCAATAGGTACAATCTCCGGTCTCCAATTCCTAAAACATGGTGTATGTTGTTAGTATGTGTTGCGGTTTAGGAGTCCCTATGTTGAAATAATCTTGTTTTTTAGAATATTTTAGAGGAGAGTCCAAATTAGTTTTAGAGAAGAGTCCTAATACAAATTAAATATAAGAGTCCAATTTATATTAGAGATAGAGTCCAAGAAGAGTTAAGTTACTTGTAAGTGGTTCTTATATATAGCCGCCCACCCCGATGTGATTAATCAATAAATTTTCGAGATTACTTTCGTCGGAATTCCAACAATTAGCATCAGAGCCGATTTAACTTTTGAGATCTCATCCTTCCTCGGGAGGACGTGCTCCCGGGTAGGGGCGCCCGACGGGCCGGAGGAGCACGCTCGAACGGGAAGGCACCGAGCAGAGGGCCGAGGGCGGTTTCGGCGCGGGAGTCGTGCGCACGCTGGAACGGCGGAGGCTCGAGAATCGTCACGAGAAATCGGCAGCTACGATCGGCGGAGGGTAAGTCGCGGATTGACTCAGAGGTCGCAGATCCGGTGTGTCCCGAACGGATCTCGTCGAAGGCTGGCGTCGCTCGGATCTACAGTGGCGGCGCGACACATGGAGGCCGTCGGTGACGCGAGCTCGAATCCAAGGGAAGCGAAGACGACGACGAGTCTCTCGCCGGAGGAACCTCGCGACGTCACGGGTGCTGGCACTAACGCCGTTGCGGACTTGCGAGGATCTCGTCCATGGCGGCAGAGGCGGCCGCGTTCCTGCTCGACGGAGGCAGGACGCGCATTGGGCAGCACAGATAGACGGATCTTGTCAGGGATGACACAGAACTGCGGAGGCTGATTCGATTTGGCGACGGGAGGAGCTCCGGCGACGAGGTCACATACGGATCCATCGTGGAGAAGAAAGTAGCCGAGAAGCTCCAAGCTGGCAGCGGAAGAAGCTCGACCTGGGCACGATCCTGTTTTCCGGAGGCGCGTACGTTGAAGAAGACTTGGGGATGCTGCGAGGGAAAGGAAGAGACCGTGAGCGGCATCAAAAGTCTTGGACCGTGCATCATCATGCGTGGGCTCTGTCTCTGACCAGGCATGTGGGACTGTGGGAGCAAAGACAGAAACGCTCATCTGCTTGCTAGTGCCTCACGTGAGGCTGCTGGTATGACTGGGCTGGGAGGCTATGTGCTTGTGTGGCCCACGACCTAGTTAAGGTATGTCAAGTGCAGGTCAAGACCCATGTGCCAGAGGTGATTCATGTAACGGAGGTCATCGTAGAGAAAGGTGTGTTCGAGATGAAGATATGATCATTTCGAATGTGTGATCAGAATGAAGATGTGCTCATTCCGTAGTAGAGTGCAGGTTGAAGATGTGTCCAACCTAAACTCGTGAGCAGGATGAAGATAAGCCCATTCTGGGGTTGAAGATGTGTCCAACCTAAATGTGTTCGGGATGGAAGTGTCCATGCCCAGGGGGTGTAGTTGTGTCCACTCCAGGGTGAAAACCCAAATTCTTCGGGACGGATGTGTCTGTCTCAGGAGGTGTAGTTGTGTCCACTCCAGGGTGTAGTTGTGCCACCCAAAATTGTGTTCCGGATGTAGTTGCGTCCATCCCAGGGGTTGAAGACGTGCCCATATCAAATTCGTTTTCAGGATGTAGTGCCCATCCTGGGGGTGTAGTGCCCACCCCGAAAATGTACCTTAAATTAGCAAGAGTGTTTTAGAAAACAAGATTAGGGGGTGTGTTGAAATAATCTTGTTTTTTAGAACATTTTAGAGGAGAGTCCAAATTAGTTTTAGGGAAGAGTCCTAGTACAAATCAAGTATAAGAGTCCAATTTTAATTAGAGATAGAGTCCAAGAAGAGTTAAGTTACTTGTAAGGGGTTCTTATATATAGCCGTCCACCCGACGTGATTAATCAATAAATTTTCGAGATTACTTTCGTCGGAATTCCAACACCCTAGTCGGTTTGAAATACAACAGTGATCACTAAAGCTTCCCTTTCGGTCCATCATTCCCTTGAAATAACTTTCTGTCACAACTTGCTGCCTTTCCGAACCACTGAAAAGTCTTGTTTACATGTCAGGATCAATCCATAGAGTGCTGTGTTTCATGAAATATCTTGCGTGGTATATGTGATTTTTCAGAATAAATATCTCTTGTGCTTTATAGGACAATAATGGCGTTATGGAAAGCAAGAGCTTTGAGCACCGAATATAAAGTACAGATTGCTGAAGAACAGTCGCAAACTAACACCCTTCAGAGTGAGGACAGTGGAATCTTTGTTGGCGTTGAGGATGTGAAGAGCCTTCAGATGTCTGAGGTTTTCTCCTCAACTATTTCAACCACCGTAAGTTCAGTTTAACTTCTACAGATCATGTCAGTCTAAATATACACCTTCAAGTCTTGCTACTCCCTCCTTTCCTTTTTATTTGATGCCGTATTTCAAAAATGGACTAACCGCCGTCAAATAAAAAGGAACGGAGGGAGTACTTTTTTGTAACTGACCTACATGTGTCTTGCCAGATCACCTCGCTTATGGAGTTGTTTGAAGGAGGTTCTTTGGAAATAAAAGTAATGGAGAAAGTCGGATGCCTCAAATACTCGGCTACACAGTGGGAATCAGACAAACCAGATGAGTATCAAAGACAAATTCATTACAAGTTTAGCAAGAAGCTGTCTCCTGTTGGGGGAGAAGTGACTGGATCCCAACTGAAATCTCCTATGCCAAATAAGAAAGGGTGGATTATCGAAGAGGTGATGGAACTCCAAGGGGTCCTTCTCGGTGACTTCTTTACGGTGTGTATACAAACTCAAAATTTTTCTCTGTACCATTCTGGTTGGAATTTCTGCTGCTAGGAAACTGTCCCTTTATCGTGCTTAGAAAGTATGTCCTCTTTGGCTATGATAGACTTCCTGTTTCCCCTTATCACTGTGGAAGTGTAGTTGACAACATGTAGCAAAATAGAGAGACAAGTCTAATTTCATTTACGTACCTTTTGTTCTTTATATTGGACTATGTTATTGTAAAAGAACTACAGGCTAAAACACTCAACTTGCACCAGTCTGACAAAGTTTTGTGGTACATTATCTGTTGTTAATAGAAAATAGCAGTAATAAAGAATCGATATTTTGTGAAACAATTTGAATAAATCCTCAGTGCATTAGAAATGTGAAACTGTTTACTTTTATTTCTTCCGCTTATAAGATATCAATATAGAGATGTGTTCGCATTTCTTTCAATTCTGTGTTGTGACAATTGGTCTGGGAGTAGTTATGTGGAGGCAAAGATAAAAGGAGGGAAAAAAACAGGTCCTTCTTATTCTGATAAATCAAACTTGTCATGCTAATTTTGTTCGTATTACCCGAATACACATATTATAGCTGACCTGTTCTCGTCCTATATATATGCAGCTTCATATAAAGTATCAAATGGAGGATCTTACACCTAAACAAAAGGCATGCAATGTTCAAGTCTCCCTTGGAATCGAATGGTCCAAAGCCACCCGGCACCGGAAAAGAATCGAGAAAAATGTTCTTTCCAGTTCATCTGCTCGTCTGAAGGAGATGTTCAGCGTAGCATCGAGGGAGATCTCACATGCCAGATAGGGGCATTGATGTCTTACCAGACCTGTGCATATTACTGAATGACTGAACATTTCTGACCACCGGCCGTCCATACATTGGGTGATCTCACAAAGCTTGGGTGGAGACGCGCTCAACAAACTGATTCTGATTCATTTTGTTCGAATAATGTGGACTACTGTGGTTGATTTTTTTTTGTGAACCCATCTTCCACCGGTTCGCTGTATTAGATTAGGAATAGCTGAAATTTACAGAAAAAAGCCGCTTTTGGGTAACAAAAGTTTGTACCAGCATAAGCAAGGAATCATGGAGCTGGCAGAATAGCGTAAGAAATAGGACAGATCCATAGTTTTTATATTCTATATCTGTTATTTTTCTGTTGTACCAGGTTGGATTACTTGGGCACATGATGATTTGTACAAAACCAAAAATAAGTGATCCTATAAACTCATCTGTCAACACTCTTGTTGGCCCCAGTTGAGCGTGAAATAGAGGTGAGGATGGCGATGCCTTGAGATTTTATTATCCGAAGCAGACGCGACACCAATTGGAACCGCCTTGCCTGAAGGCTGCTGAAAGAGACCAGTGCTGCTGCTCTTGTCCACTAGGAGAAACCGGTGACATGACATGCTTCGCCCAGCCCAGATGGACGCAATCGACTCGGTGTCGGCCCCTTCGGAGCACAGGGAATTATTACCTCACGTAGAGCTGTCAATAAAGTTCAAAGATCGTGTTCGATTCGTTTTAAGTTCGATTCAAGCTCGACTCAAATTCTAAACGAGCCAAACTTGAGCTTGGGTACAAGCTTGCAAGCTCGATGAGCTCAAGCTCGAAAAGCTCGAGTGAGCTCGTTTATTGTTGTCATATATGATATGTATGATTAACTAAATTATATAATCTATTAAAAATATTTTATAAGATATATTTTTTATATATGCTAGCAGCAAATGATGTGCAACATCGTTCACCTTCTTAGTCCATTAGTTGTGAACAAAAATTCAGTAGATTTTATTATATCTACATGAGAATGACAATTATATGACTATTAATAAAGTTGAGCATCATAACTCGCTCGTGTTCGATTCGTTTTCTGCTCGATTCAAGCTCGGTTCGGATTCTAAATGAGCCAAACTTGAGCCTGATCGTAAGATCGAACAAATCCTGGGCTCGACTCGTCGACTCGATTTTTAATCAAACTGAAGCTTACGAAGACAAGCTCGCTCGAGTTCGACTCATTGACAGCCCTAACCCCACGATTACATGCAGGAATCGGGCCGTTTCCTACGAATTCGTGCGGAATTCACGTCGTTTTCGCATCGCCGCCGTGCCCGTTTCAGCTCTTGCTGGATCTGGGCCACCCGCACAGGTGGCTGGCCCCGACGCCGGATCAGTGGTGCTCGCCGTGTCTCTCAGCGCCTGGCTGCCTCCGTTCCGTTCTGGGTGCCTCCCCTCCCCAAAATATCGACCGTCCCCTCGGCACTAGAACATTCTCCTCCTTTATTTACCATTTCCTACCTCAACAACATGATTAAATACCGCAATAAAAAATTTCTGCTTAAATTTTATTAGTTGCAGTTTTTAAAGTAAAAGTGCATGATTTTATTATGAAATACTCCTACGAGTAGTGTACTAGTACATTTGTCAGGAGATAAAAATGACATTTATTTAAAAAGCGTAAAAAGTAAAAAGGGATCACCTTTTATTGCCATTTTTTTGTTACTCTCATTTCTTTGCTTTTCGAAAAGCTTGCACACAGTACTGCGAGTGCTACACCACCAGAGTAACCCGCAAATATTTACACGGTACAACAACAAACATAAGCAAAAAAGAAGAAGAGGACATACAAAATGGTGAGGGAAACCCATGAGGCCCTGTTTGGAATATATGAATGAAAAATATAGGAATATGAAAAAACGTAGGAACTAAGAAAACATAGAAATGTGGAATGTGAGAAAACCACATGAATCGAAAACAAAGGAATTGATAACTTTTGTTGTTTGGCTTGCAGGAATTTGTAATACAGGAATTTGAAAAAAATGAAAATGTATTAGAGTCGAATTCAAGATTGGATAATTATACAACAATTTATATTTATGATCCATGAATGCAAAGTTTATTTAACCAGAAATTATAGTCAACATTGAGAAGGTTTGGTTCATGTTCTTAAGTAATATAACGCTAAGTGCATAAAATAAATTGTGTTTTTCTTAAAAGTTGCAATATAATGCTCATATAATTGTGGCTACCTAAGTAATATAACCTGCAAACACTATCTCTCCTTCACCTCCAGCACAAAACATTGGTTCAAACTGGAGGTTTTAGTTCCTACGTTTTGTAAAGGAAAGAGGACCTTTCCAGAGGAATGGTAACCTCCATTCCTTTGAAACAAACACCATGTGATATCAGCATTCCTTAGAAATCAATTCCTCTAAAATTTCCTATGAAATTCCTTGAATCCAAATGGGGCCTGAAAAAGAAGATTGAAAATGATAAAGCACTACTAATTGGAAGCACTACTAACTTATCAAGCATTAAGTATGTCGATCGAGATCTCTATTTAAATCCAAACAGAGGCAGGGTGTCGGGAATGGGGCCGCTGGGGATGAGTCGTCAGCGTTGGTAGGAAGAGGTGGTGGCGGCACAACAGTCATGTGGCATGGTCATAGTCGAGCCATGCATGTGCGGTGGAAGAAGTGGCCGTAGGGGATTTGGTTCTCCACCGACTCCTGCTCGAAACGCACAAAAGCACACCCTGCATTTCGTGCGAAAACGATGTTGCTCGAACCGTAATGATCTGAACTTGTTCTGAAACTGGCGTCCGGCGATTGTAGCTCGTCGCAACAACGACGGCAACCACAATCGCATCAAGCTGGTGCTCTTCACCCTCCTGCCATGTGCGCGGCACAGCTAGGCCCAGGAACACCAACGTTGAGTGTACAAGCCCGCTATGAAGGCGATCAACACCGCTGTGTTGTACGAGACTTAGGCCAACATGTTGTCTTTGGACGTCGTCACCATGCTGGAGAGACCCATCTTCGCCGGAGAGGGTGGGAGTGGTAGCCGATCGGAGGAGGTCTTGAGTGAGTTTCTGAACTCTTCCTAGATTTGAGTTGTAGATTTGGGGTCTTGGACGTTGCAATTTAGGAGTTTTCTGATGAGGTGGCTGCTGTCTGTGAGATAGAATTTTTTTTGAAAGCAAGCTGTTCCAAGCAGCCAGCTGCGCTGATTAAGAAGGAGGTGGGCACCCGAAGCGAGCAGCGCTCGAATCCGGGCAGACGCAGCGCTGTCCCAGCGGCGCTGGCCAGTCGAGCCCCCGCTCGACTCCATGTGAGATAGGAATTGTAGTGGTGGATTTAGTTGAAGCGTGAGGCCAGCTACATGTGAGATAGGAATTGTAGTGGTGGATTTAGTTGAAGCGTGAGGCCAGCTATTTACACACGCTTCATGTTGGGAGTTGGGACCGATGAGCGTGGTGGTGCTGAAGGTCACACTTGGGTGGGTGGGGCCCAGCAGGCAAGCACGTACCCCATCTGACTCGCATAAACTGGTGCTCGCCGTACCTTTAAGCCACTTGTCTGCTGCTGGCTGCCTCTGTACTGTTTTTGGATGCCTGTTCTCTCAAAAATATCAACCGTCTCCTCACCACTAGAACATTCTTATCCTTTATTTACCGTTTTCTAGCTCAACGACACGCTTAAATCTTGCAATAAAAAGTCTGCTTCTAGGTTACTAGTTCAGATCAAGGGGTATCGAATTCCAGAATTTTTAAGTAAAAGTGCATGATTTTAATTATGACTTAGTCACACGAGTAGTCTACTGGTACATGCTTTTCGGTAGATTAAAATGATATTTATTTAGTGAGTGTAGAAAAGCAAAAGGGGATAAGCTTCTGTTGACATCATTTTTTCTTTTTTGTTACTCTTATTTTTTCGCTTTTGAAAAGCCTATACACAGTACTGCGAGTGCTACAGCCCGTCGGAAGCAACCCACATATATTTAGCGGTACAATAGCAAAACATGAGGAAAAAGAAGAGAAAACACATGAAATAGTTGGGGAACACATAAAAAGAAGAAAATTAAAATATGCGCTACTAGGGCTAAGTATCGCCGATCGAGATCTCTCTTTAAATTCAGGCAAGGTGGGACACCGATGACGGATACGCCAAGGATGAGTTTTTTATGCTGGCGGGAAAGAGGCGGCGACGACACAATGGGCATGTGGCGTGGTTGTTGTCGAGCCAAGTCTCCAAGCAGGCACGGTGGAAGAGGTGGCCGCAAGGGAGTCGATTCACCATGGAATCCTGCTCGAAACGAGCAAGGCACACCCTGCAGTCCACGTCTGTGTGGCGCTGCCCAAATTGCGACGACCTAAACATGCTCCAGAACCGGTCGCTGAGGCTGAGCCCCGCAGCTGTCGCCGCGGGATGGTGCTCCCCGACCTCCTCCATCGGATGTGACACGACCAAGCCCATGCACACCAGCGCCGAGCGCACTAAGCCCGTCACGAAGGCGATTGACATCGCCGTGTTGTACAAGATGTAGGCCATCAAGCTATCCTTAGGTGTCGGCATGTTGGGAAGGCCCATCTTCGTTGGAGATGGTGGGAGCGATGATCGATCCGGGAGGCCTTGATTGAATTCCAAACCCTTTCAGAATTTGGGGGTTCTTGGATGCTGGACCGGATTGTAATTTGGGAGTTTTCTAAGGATGTGGGTGAGTTATGTGAGATGGGGATGTATGGAATGGTAGTGGTGGATTCGATGGAAGGGGTGAGATCAACTATTTATAGGCAATAATATTACACTATGGTCTCAGTGCGTGTACTATTATGTGGATATGAGTCATCTACGACCTTATCTCTGGAAGAGATGATTCATCATGTTTATCTCTTATTTGTAATAAAAATCCAATTTGAGTCGAGCAAAACATGATCTTTTGTCGACGCATTCGGTTGGAAGCAAACATCTTTACTAAAACGACAAAAGTTGTGGCTATTCGTGTACGAAAGACGACATTAGAATCATTGCTACGGACAATATGTGTCGGTCATGTTACATGAAATATTACATGGCCATGAGTCATCTACCTTATCTCATGTAGGACTAATCTCTTTTCTTTTAATCAAAAAACATAAATCTTATTCAAGTGAGGTAAAACAAGGTTAAAAGAAATACACCTAACGAAACGACAAAAGGTATGCCTATTGATGCACAAAATACCATAATTTTAATCATTGCCACGATATTACATATCAGTCATTCTATATGTAACATTACTGGCAATGACCCATCCACCTTATCTCTTGTAGCAATGATTCATCTCTTTATCTCTTGCAGGCCACATGAATTTGATTTGGATCAAATAAATAATTAGCTTAATTGGAAAACACCTAAGAGGAACTAAAAAGGTATAGCCTCTACAATCATTCGAGGTGGAAAAGAGTACTAGCGTTAGTCGTGTCTGTTGGAGTTGATCTCCAATGAAATAGGTCCAACGACCCATTCTCGCTCCACTTCGCGTCCTGATCGGGGGCGTAAACCGTCACATGGGTGTGACCCCTTCTCATGTTGTGCCTAATATATAAGTAAGGGGTCATTACTGGTTAACTGTGGATTTGGGACTCCCGGGGCCACCTGTCGGGCTCTGGGTCCCACTTGTAAGCTGCTCGACCTTGAACTATAAAAGGATCGAGCAGCCACGGACCAGGATAAGCTCTCTCAAACCCAAGCAATACAACACAGAAAAACTACCGTGGAGTAGGGTATTACGCTCAGGCGGCTCGAACCACGTATATCCCTCGTGTTCATCATTCTCTGATCGTGATCTTGTTAGGACTAGCCCCTCGTATATTCATTGAACCTCCGCGGACTACACCCGTGTAGGTCCGGGGGAGGTGTCGGTTTAGACACCTCGACATTTGGTGCGCCAGGTAGGGTGCTTTCTCCTGCAAGAATCTTCGCCAGCAGTATGGTGAACACTCGTTCTAATGCCAGTTCCACAAGGCCACAACCCCGTCAGCAGGTGGCGCGTGAGGACCAAGCTTCATCTCACCCTAGAGACGGGTCCCGCTCCAGAGCAGGAAGATCTGAGCCGTCGTGTCGCCAAATGGCCACCCCATCGACTGCAGGTCAGCACGATGGGGCACGACAGACTCCTGCAGCGACAGCCGTCACGGCTCCACCGGCGGCAAGCCCAGAGAGCGCGCTTCTAGCTGCGCAGGAGTTGCTCCGCAACGCACAAGCTGCGGGAGGTCCTCAGGGGGCAACCCAGCAGTGGGTAAACGACGTTGACCATCTGGTCGTCGCCGCGCTCCAGGTGACTCCGCAGGGCGGAAGGCGAGCGACAACAACATTTTTTTTGTTGTACGCACGCCTACTGTCGACCGGCAGACCACTGATAGCCATTCAACTAGGCTTTCGTCGGCGGACCTGCGGATGAGGATGCAGCGTCGCCGCAGAGCCAGCGAGGACTACTGGATCGTCATCGAGTGACAACGGGAGCGACACCGCAACCTCGAAGCTGACTATAGCCTGCCAGGAGCTGGGGCCCAGGTGCACGACGCTCGTCCACCGCGCCAGGCGTACGCGGCGCCTCCCGAGCAGCACAGGCGTACATGACACCTCCCCAGCATCAAGCGTATGTTGTACCGCCTCCACCGCAGGCGTATGGTGTGCCCCCGCCACACCAAGCGCCGACCGCAATACCTCAGCAACCGACATACGCGACGCAACCAGCTCATTATGGCCACGTAGCGCCAAACTTGCCACCTGCAAGCATAGGTGGTGGTTGCGCAGCCTTAGCTCCCCACCTGCGAAGGGTGGTTTGGCCCCACAAGTTCCGGCCACACACGCCGGAGAAGTATGATGGGAGCGTCAACCCGAGCGAGTTCCTACAGATCTACTCCACCTCAATTCTGGCCGCTGGAGGTGACGATGTCATCATGGTCAACTACTTCCCCGTGGTTCTGGCCGACTCGACCCGTTCATGGCTCATGAACCTGCCCCCGGGATCCATCACCTTCTGGGAGGAGCTGTGTCGGCAGTTCGTAGCGAACTTTGGAAGTTCGTATGAGCGTCCCGGCATGGAGCTCGACCTTCACGCTGTTAGACAGCGATTGGGAGAACCGCTACTGGCCTTCATCCAGCGATTCTCCCAGGTACGGAATACCACCCCCCACATATCGAGTGCATCTGTCATAGTTGCGTTTAGACAGGGTGTGAGGGACAAGAAGATGCTCAAGAAGCTTGCCACACATGACGTGCGCGATGTCTCCGAGCTGTTTGCACTGGCGGACAGATGTGCCAAGGCTGTAGAGGGGCGTAACTGGCACGCCCGAACCTCCTCAGAAAGCGGGGAGCCCGCACAGTCTGAAGCGGAGGCTGCTGTCAGAGGAGGGGGAAAGAGGAAGAACGGGGGTCGCGACAGGAGTAAGCCGAGGCTCGAAGTTCCCATGGTGGCAGCCGCGACACCTGGCAGAGCCCGGAGCTCGCGCCAAGATAAGCGTCCGCGCCCGTCCCCCGAAAGAGATGATGCTGACTTCAGATGCCTGGTGCACCGGACCAATGGTCACAGTGCGAGCGAATGCCGGGAAGTCAAGAAACTCGCAAAGCGTTTCCGTGAGCAACGACAGAAGCAGCGGAGTCAGGAGAGCGAGCCCCCCCGCCAGAGGGAGGGTAAGCAGAAGGTTGACCCCGCGGAAGAGAAGGACGACGAATGGGGTACCAGGAGCCCCATAGAGCAGTGAAAGCAGTGTTCGTGGGCGCTGACTCGGACACTAGCAGTGATCAGGAGCGGCGAAAGCTCCTCTACGTCATCTATGGAGGCGCCTCGTATCCTGTGTCTCGAAACACAGTGAAAGTCCTACGATGCGCCGTGGCGGCAGTGGCCCCGGTGCCAAGCCCGGCTCCCCACAACAAGTGGATGAACATGGCTATCAGCTTCGACGCTTCGGACTGCCCGAAGAACATGGCAGGAGCTAGGGTGCTTCCGCTGCTCGTGGCCCCAACTATCACCAACGTGAAGCTCCATTACATGCTAATCGATGGCGGGGCCGGCCTCAACCTCATCTCCACTGCAGCTTTTCGTAAGCTGCAGATACCCATGTCTCGACTCACGCCTTCGAGCCCGTTCTCAGGTGTGGGCCTAGGGCGGATTGTGCCCAGTGGAAGTATCCACCTCCCGATTACCTTTGGTACCCCAGAGAACTACCGCACGGAGAATATCCTATTCTATGTGGCAGATGTTAAGCTCCCCTTCAATGCCATCATCGGAAGGCCGGCGCTCTACCAGTTCATGGTCGTAGCCCACTACGGTTATCTGGTCCTGAAGACGCCAACGCCTTCCGGAGTCCTCAAGGTCCGGGGGGATCGCACTGTAGCGGTATCAGCCTTGGAGCAGCTCCAAGCACTCGCTACGGGGCGAACCCTGAACCTGGACGATGCAAGGGAGGGCCAGCCAAGTCAGGGGGTGCCTCAACGAACCCCCACCACAGCCCCGTGCGTGCTGCCTGCCGAAGACGACGTCCCATTGAAAGTCGTCAGGATCGGCTCTGAGGCTGCCCAGACGACCCGCATAGCGGGTAACCTAGACAGCAAATAGGAATTCGCGCTCGTCACCTTCCTCCGGGACAATGTCGATGTGTTCGCCTGGCAACCATCGCAGATGTCCGAGATCCCCAGGGAGGTGATTGAGCACGATCTGAAGATCTACTCTGATGCCCGCCCGATACAACAGAAGCCACGGAAGTAGACCGTTGAGCGCCAGATCTTCATCCGGGAGGAGATCAAGAAGTTTCTCGACGCCGACTTCATCCGGGAAGTTCACCACCCTCAGCGGTTGGCCAATCCTGTTGTCGTTCCCAAGGCTGGTGGGAAACTTCGGATGTGCATCGACTACACCAACCTAAACAAGGCATGTCCAAAAGATCCTTTCCTGCTCCCCAAGATAGATCAAATTGTAGACTCTATGTCAGGCTGTGATCTGCTGTGTTTCCTCAACGCGTATTCTAGTTTCAATCAAATACCTATGTCTAGAGATGATGAGGAACACACTGCTTTTGTAACAGTAGATGGCCTGTATTGTTATGTATCCATGCCTTACGGTCTTAAGAATGCTCTCCCTACCTTTGTATGTGCGATGCATAAAACATTTGGGGACCTCATTAGAGACCTGGTCGAGGTGTATGTTGATGACATCATGGTCAAAATCAAAGACCGCACGTTCTTCCTAGACTGCTTAGCACAAGTCTTCAGCAGGCTGCGCCTTACGCGCACGATGCTGAACCCCAAAAAGTGTGTCTTCGGGGTCTCTTCTGGGAAGCTGCTGGGATTTTTGGTTTCCCACCGGGGGATCTAAGCCAATCCAGATAAGATCAAGGCAATAGAACTGATGCGACCCCCGACGCGTATCAAGGATGTACAGAAGCTTGCCCGTTGCCTCGCAGCCCTTAGCCGCTTCATCTCGAGGTTGGCAGAACGAGCACTTCCCTTCTTCAAGATTCTGTGCAAGGCAGGTCCCTTTGCCTGGACGGAAGAAGCGGAAGCAGCGTTCCAGGAGCTCAAAAGGCACCTGACGTCCCTCCCGGTTATGGTGGCGCCGGAGCCCGGAGAGCCCCTGCTGCTGTATGTTGCTGCAACAACTGAAGTGGTTAGTATGGTCTTTGTCGCAGAACGATCTGAACTGCAACAGCAACATATGCAAGGAAGAGCTCGCAGCGCAAACACCAAGCCTCCGGTCCCAGACCAAGTCATGAACCTCTCTCAGGAGGGCTCCGGGAGCCAGGAAGTCAGTGGCCCCCAGCCCCTGGGGTATGATGCAGGCCCCGGGATCCAGGAACCCCCAGACCCGGATCTAATGCAGGAACCACCGGACCTCTCAAACAGAGTCCGGACCACTCAGAGGCCGGTTTACTACATCAGCGAAGTCCTCCATGAAGCAAAGACAAGATATTAGGAGACACATAAGCTGCTGTACGTTGTGTTCATAGAATCGAGGAAGCTCCGACACTACTTTCAGGGACATAAGGTCTTAGTGGTCACCTCCTTCCCACTGAAAACTGTCCTCCACAACCCTAATGCTACCGACAACGTTGCCAAATGGGAAACAGAGCTAGCAGAGTTCGAAATCGAGTTCCTTCCTCAGCATGCGGTCAAAAGCCAGGCCCTGGCAGACTTCCTGGCTGAGTGGACTCCGTCGCCCGACAACCCTGAAAGCCCAGTCAGTGGAGATACACTGTCCAGGGCACCGACTTTCACTGAAACCCCATGGATACTTTACTTCGATGGTTCAGCCCGGAGGCAGGGGGCCGGGGCCGGCTTGGTGCTCATAGCCCCGACGGAGGAGCATTTCAGATATATGGTGCGTCTTGGCTTCAAAGCCACCAACAACATGGCAGAGTACGAGGCCCCCATCTAAGCGCTAAAGACAACACTGACCCTAAACGTCCTCCAGCTCCTTGCCAAAGGTGATTCCCAGCTAGTTGTCAAGAAGGTCAAAGGGGAGTGCAGTTGCAATGACCCCCAGCTGGCAGCATACCTACTGCACGTCAGGCAGCTGGAGAAAGATTTTGAGGTCCTGGATCTATGTAATGTACCCCGAGCTGACAACTCAGTCGCAGATGACCTATCAACAAAGGCTTCTACAGAGGCACCAGTGCTTGCAGGGGTCTTTGCAAGGACGTTATCGCGACCAACCGCCCAAGTTGCCGAACCGGGTGAAGGGGGTGAAGTTAGCACCTCGAAGCTAACAACCCCGGTGGCACTACAACCATGGTGACTTCCAAGGTTCCTATGCGCCTCCAGCAGCTCCGAGTAGCTGGGCGCCCAAGAACCAGGAGCTCAAGGAGGTCCCGATGCATGGATCTCAGAGGCCCGGAACTACTTGAAAGACAACTACCTTCCCGACGAACATGTCCTGGCAGAACGGATCGTGCAGATGGCTAAAATATACACATTGGTAGAGGGGGATCTCTACCGGTGTGGCGTCAACGACATCCTACTGCGTTGCATTACCCGGAAGGAAGGCTGCGACTTGCTCGCAGAAATCCATGGAGGTGAGTGCAGGAACCACACATTGGCTCGTATGCTGGTCGGCAAAGCCTTTCGACACGTCTTCTACTGGCCCACAACACTCCAGGATGCCGCTGACATGGTTAAGAGATGCAAGGCGTGCCAGTTCCGTGCCAAGCAGATCCACACACCAACTCAAGCGCTGCAGATGATCCCTCCCTCGTGGCCATTCGCCGTGTGGGGACTGGACATCTTGGGACCTTTCCCGAGAGCCATCGGAGGATTCCGACACCTCTATGTCACCATAGATAAGTTCACCAAATGGCCAGAAGCCACCCTAGTCGTCACCATTAACAAGCAGTCTGCAGTGAAGTTCATCAAGTCGATTGTCTGCAGGTTTGGAGTCTCAAACAGAATCATCACTGATAACGGGACCCAATTCACTAGTGTGACATTTCAATAATACTACGAGGACCTTGGGATCCAAGTTTGTTATGCCTCTGTCGCCCATCCTGAGAGCAATGAGCAGGTAGAGAGAGCGAACACCGAGATTGTCGAGGGCCTCCGGACTCGTACATACTCAAGCCTCGAGAAGCATGGTGCAAACTGGGTGGATGAGCTACCATACACGTTGTGGGCTAGACGGACATCAACAAGCCGGGCTACGGGAGAAACGCCCTACTTCCTGGTGTACGGGGTGGAGGCCGTCCTTTCCCCAAAGATCACCATGGGCTCCCCCCCGTGTCCGGATGTACGACGAAGTCGCGCAGGACCGGTTCCGGCGTGAAGATATTGACCTCGTCGACGAGGGACACGCATGAGCTACCCTCAGAATGCACGATACAAGCAAGCGCTCCAACGCTACCACCAACGGACCGTGCGCAATAGGGAGCTCTAGGTAAACGACCTGGTTCTGCGACGTCTGCTTTCCCGTGAAGGGACAAACAAACTCTCTCCCAAGTGGGAGGGTCCCTTCCGGTCACAGAGGTTTGTTGCCCAGGGTGTGTCCACCTGGCTACGGAGGATGGACAGCCGGTACCCAACCCATGAAACATCGAACACCTCTGTAAGTTCTATCCATAACCAAGGGTCGTTCCTCATGTAAAGTCTATTCTCTCCTATGAGAAGTTATAATGAAAAAGTTGTTTGACCTACCCTGGAATGGCTTGTTCATTTGAAATTATATTTAGTTCTTATGAATGATGTCACGCAGTTGCCATTAGCTCTTCACCTAGCATGGGTGAGGTCAATCTTTCCTTCGTCTCTGCAATAGTGGGAGCTTTGCAATCCGTTTGCTGGCGGGCCGCTTTGGGTACCTGCTCAAACCTCCATAATGGCAGCGGAACGTGAGACAAGCGACAGTAATAGAGCGTAGGTAAAAGATTGACTTGAGAGCGGAATTACCTTTTGTCTGTCATGTGCGCAGGTCCCTACGGTACATCCCCTAAGCTCCTAAGCTCCACCAATTGTGGGAGACACTGCGTCGACGTCCTACCGATATCATGGGTGTTGCCGGAGCTCTTAAAAGCTATGACAACCCCAGGGGGCCAGACGGTGTTCCACGTCTCCTTCGAAGGTCATGGGCGTTGCTAGAGATCCTAAGCTCCGACAATCCTAGGGAGGGGGCTGGCGATGGCGTGCTGCGAGAAGATCATGGATATCACCAGAGCTCCTAAGCTTCGGCAACCCCAGGGGGCCCGACGGTGGCATCTCCTATCGAGACCACAAATGTTGCCAAAGCTCCTAAGCTCCGACGACCCGAGGGGGGCCAGTGTTCCCGAAGCAAGTGCTAGTCCCCTTTGGTACAAGTACATAATCAGAGTTGCGTGCATATACCAGGAAGCAGGACACAAAAATATCAGAACCAAAGATCAAGAGGACTCCCCTCATTAAAATATTTTCTTACAAAGTTGGAAGCATACAAGAGGGAGCGAGAGAAGAGAGACCTAAGTCCTATGGATAGCTAAGGAGATAGCTTCAGCGGCCTCCTGAATGCCCTCCCGGGCAGTGTCCAGCCCCGCCGCGATCGGCCCTTCGACTGCTGGACTCAGGGGGAAGTGGGGGTCCCGGCTCCGGTAGCATGTTAGCACGTACTCAGCGACAATCTTGGTCAGGGACCTCCCTTCTATCTTCAGCTTGTCGGCAACGATGTCGACCACAGCATCGAGCTTGCGGCCAACGGAGCCAAGAGTCGCCAGCGCATCGTGTAGATCCGGCGCCGGGTGGGCTGGATGTACAGGGCTGAGACCATACTGTGCCAGTGCTCCGTCTGTCCTCTCCAGGACGTCCCACACTCACTGGGACTCGGACGCCCTTGAGCCCTGCAACTCTTCCATAGCCCTCCTAGTGGCCGCCAGCTCTGCGCCCTCCTTTGCAAGGCGTTCGGCCTCCTTGCCGTGCTGCTGGATGCTCTTGGCAAGTTGCCGCTCGCGATCAGTGAGCTCTGACTCCCTGGCAAGAATGCGGTTACGGCGCTTCACCAAGTCTTCCTCCTGGTCCCGGATAGTGGATTCCCTAGCAAAGACGTTGGTCTCCCGCTCGTTGAGGCTTTGCCCCTGCTTCCAGAGCCTGCCCGCCTCAAGCTTGCACCGCTCTTCAAACTGTTCGCGACAGTTCACCAAGCTCTGCTCCCCTGCCGACAGCTTACGGGAGAGATCCTCCTCTCTCTGAGTCAGGTCTCCAGCTTCTCGGCGAGCCTGGACTCACCCAAGTCGAGCTCCTGCTGGCGCTTCTGGAGGGTCTCATGCCACGCAACTAAACCACCTTGGCGCTGGTCCGCAGCTCGGTGGCATTCCGCAGCTTCTTCATAGATCTTTTGGGCCTTCTGGTTAAGAGCCTCGATGGTATCCTCTCTTGCGTTGAGGAGCTCACCTTGCTCAGCCAGCCGGGTTTTCTCGCCCTTGACCCACTCTTCATGTTGGCAGAGTGTTGATGGTTGTTATGTACCAATTTCATCCGTCAATTTAACTCAATTATGTGAAGGATTGATCATTTCTTGCACACATCACCTATCTATCTAACCCAATTCCACTTGACTTGGAGAAATATGTGTATGCAACATTTTATGCAGGAAATAAGGAAATGTAGAGGGACCAATCCTATAAAATATCATCCCAGCCAATCAGGCGACGACACGTGGTATCCCATGGATCAAATGGCCCACAAACAGAAGTCTCAGAGGAGATCCAATGGTGTATCACCCATATACATTAATGGGACCCACCTCGCAGCCACCTAGAGAAAGCACATGAGAAACGGTGCAATGACCAGGTCGGCCGAACCAGGGGGTCGTCCGACCTGGTCTTTGCACCAAACTCGGTCGGGCTCCACGTGTTGGCTCCTCCCGGCTCCCTGGAGTCAATGGTGACTGATTCACACACTTTTGGTGGCGGGAACCGACCTCAACACTAGTATAAATAGGACCCCCTACCCCTCACTTCAACACACACCACTTGGGCATCATTCTATTGTATACACTATCTTCCATAGTCCTTAGAGGAGTTAGGATGTAGAGAGGAGAGCCTCTATTCCCAAGTCCAAATTGGGAAAGGAGTAGAAGGAGTCTCTCTTCCCAATTCCACATTGGGAAAGGTATGGCTTATGTATTCCTTCTTGTATTTGTGACTTTGTGCTCAATAAAGATATTATCTTTAGTCTTCTTTTATACGTATACTTGGACAAATCATTTCTTGTTTGATTGTGGAGTCCATGTATGTGGAAGGTATAGTCTTTATGATTTCACTCTCATGATCACATCTTATGGTTATAAACACTATAGACCCCCACTATAGTCTATGTAGTTATGATGTGATTATGTTAATATGAATGACTATGGTATGCAATCAACATTGGTTCAACGATGATTTAGTTCATTGCCTTAGGATGGCTTGTGCCATGGCTCCTAAGGTATTTGCTTAGTATGCTAGCATGGTGCTAGGGTATTTAAGTAGCGTTGGATGTCTCGTAGACCCACCGATTGAGGAGGTAGGCAGTAGGTGGTGACAACCCTATCTGTCCTTTGCAATCCTCCACGTTCGGCTATGCCACAGGCTCTTGGCGGGAGTCGCTTTAGTATTGCTAGGGGTAAGCCCGTGCCCGATGTGTTGAATAACATTGCATAAGAATTCATCATTGACATGACCATTAGTATCTACCTTAGGCTATGTATATGTATTAGGAGCGTTGTAGGAGCAACTCTCTAACTCTCAATCCAATCTCCCTCTAGGACCCATTTTACCCTTTAGAATAAATTGCCTAGATGTGTTTCACACTACCCCTATTATGAACTTACCCCTGTCTGGATAATGGATTAGTACCCCATAGCTTGATCATAAGAGTAGTATATACTTTACTCCATTGCCTTCCTTTGGGATAAATATGATACCCTTGGGAATACTCATAGGTGAAATGCTACAACAATATCTTTCGTGCGCTTGCGGATCTCATCTCTTTACCAGAGATGATCTGTGGTGTTAAGAAATACCAACAAGCATTTCTGGCGCCATTGCCGGGGATGAGTTGTTAGTATATCTTAGGAGCCATCAACAAGCATTTCTGGCGCCGTTGCCGGGGAAGGCAAAGGAAGTGAAGGATAATTATCACTTGTGATTAATCTATAGGTACTAATAGTTATTAGACAAGATTACCCTTGTTTGTTTTCTCCTTTGTGTGAAAATAGGGTAGTGTTGGCCAACCCATTGTATGGGATGGCCAAGAAGGACGCAAGTGCTAAACTGCAAGATGATTTGAGGCGTACCTCAACAAATGTCTGCTAGGCAACACCATTTCCTATTGCGGAAGAATTTCAGCTTTCAGTAGGAGCCAAAGTCATCCATACCCAAGCTTGGGGGAGGCTCCAAGAGTTCTTCTTGCTTTGCCTACACCATGGGGTGGATAGCTGGCTCTTCATCCAACACTCATGTCATGGGTTGGCTCCACCAATCCGTGACCACATACGTGCTCGTGCTGAAGGAGCCCTATTCTCATCCATCATGGATGAGAAGAAGGTCTCCACTCAAGGGGTGAATTGAAGAATGCTCGAGTTCCCATAGCTTGTGATGCACACCACTTCACAAGGTGGACATGCTAGTTATGGAACTACACCTCCCATTGAAGTATCATGAATAGCCAAGTCGTTGGAGATTTGTTTGGATAATCCAAGTCCTGGATATTCACATGATTTGTGAAAATCCATATCATCATGGGACGCCTGGGAATTATTTCCCTAAGACCCATGAGGACCTTTTTCAAACAACAACTCCAATGGCTACCATTCACAAGGAGCTGAAGGGTGGAATTAAAATCACCCTTGTATTCAAGGAGGCTATGGCTTTCCAAGGGATTTAAGTTCAACTAGCCTACCTTGAAGTATCTTGGCCAAGTAAAAATCAAGACAACATTCACATGAAGATCTTGGCCAAGGACAAGAACTTAAGGAGCATTCAAAGTCCAATATATCCCACATGAAAACTAGAGCGAGCGTTGTCAATGGCCAACTCTAAGGGAAGGGGTGTTGGACCGTATAGGGGCGTCCCTTCCCCTATCTCCACTAAGATGTCCACCGTCACCCGGGAGGGGCTATCCCCTGAAGGCGGTGACACTTGTGGGATCGAGGCGCCTGGGGTCCCTGCCAGACCCTCCGGAGCAACCGCAAACGCTCCCGGTCTAGCCCTCGATGCTCCTGGCTCAGTCCCCGATGCTTGAGAAACGAGACGTGTGCCTGGAGCCTCCGCGGCTTGAGGCACCGTCGCCTGGACACTGGACACCGTTGACTGAGGCACTGGAGTGGGAGCGGGTACTTTGACGACCACCGAGATGGCCACCCCAACCTCCGCATTAATTGGCGTGGGGACCAGCTCTTCGACCACTCCTGGCACCCCGACCGAAGCCGCTTCCGTGTCTGCATGGGGGCTAGCTCCTCAGCTACATCCGGCTGGGGCACTGGAACCTCCTCAGAAGATGGCGCGGGAGTCAGTCTCTCGGTGGCCCCCGACACCAGGGTGGAGTCTCCACCAGTACCTGATCCCACAGGGGCGCCGGGGTCGGTGCCTCGATGGACGATGCCTCGGTGGCTCCTGGCACCAAGGGCGGAGCCCCCGCCAACTCCTAAGATGGGCCGGCACTTGGCACCTCCGTCGGGGCCTCGGGGGTCACTAGCTCCGGCACCAGAGCCCCAACCTCCGGAGCCCCAACCTCCTCCGCGTCAACGGCTGGGACCCTTGATTCAGATGCAATTGCACTCGGGATGGGAGCCGCCCTCGTGTCAGCCGGAGCCTCCGCAGTCATCTGGGCCGATGCGGGAGTAGAGGCTGAAGCACCTACCTGCACAGCCTCCCGAGATGCTGGAGGTGGTGGTCGGCTCACCTTGCTTGGAAGTGCTACAAAATCAAGTTGGAAACGTTTAAAGGGTGACCTTGGACAGAAGTGGAATCGAAGCAAGAAGCTCGACTGCTTACCTTGGAAAGCCCCAAGTCCCGCGGAGGCCGAGCCACTTCTGGGCAGGACCGGAGCCGGAGCCTGAAGGACCCGATGTGGCCGGAGCCTGAGGCCTCTCAAAGGATTGGATAGGAGCCAAAACTGGAGCCTCCTTGGCCGGAGAAGACCTTGTTTGAAGGGGACCTCCGGAGCTCCGTCCCATACTCGGCGCCGTGGCAGGAGGTGGCCCCTCAGAACTGGCGCCCGCCGGAGGTCTCGGAGCCAGATGGGGTTGCTCCCTGGAGGCACCGACGTGACTCCCGTCACTCCGCACCAGTTTCCTCTTGCGACTGGAGTGTGCCGCCGAATCCTCGCATTTGCCGGAGCTGACGGCTCCACCCCCAGGCTAAGGAGGACTGGGGCGGACCCCCCGGAGGTTCCCGGAGCATTGGCTACCGGAGGAGCCACCCTCGTCGCGATCCCGATGTCATCCAACCTCGACATCAGCTTCCGGAGCTCCCGACAGAACTCAGGAACTGTGTTCAAAGGTGGGAAGGACGTTGAGGGCACCAAGGACCCAAGCGAGATGTTGGGCTTGCTCTGGAACATCTTCAGCAGGTCCTTCAATGCTTCATCTTTCACTTGGGTGTTAGCATCCCGCGGAGTGAATGTCCACGCCATCCGTTCCTTGAACTTCAGTGGCGCCCACCTATTCCTTAGGAAGTTGCCGAAGACCATCTGGGGAGTCACTCCACCATCTACGCAGCCTTCGATCCTTGCCACATTGGGTCCGTACGCCGGTGGCAGCTCCGGAATCTCGTTCCAGAGGTCCATATCCACGTTCGGGAGGCTCTCTGGCAGCTCTAGCCTCTCGTGCCAGTCCACAGTGATGACCACCCACACCTTTTTCCATTCGTCCCATTTGCCGGAGGAAAAGATGTCCAAGTACTTGAAAGGGTACCGCTTCCACTTCACGAAGTAGTACATCCCAATCAACTCGTTTACCTTCGCGCTCGTCTGCAGGGTGAAGACATTTCGGAAAAGCTCCAGACTGGGCCGTACCCCCACCCACATCTCGCAGAAGTGGGCGAAGATAGCAACCAATAGAATGGAGTGGGGCCTGAGGAGGTGTAGCTAGATTCCGTAGAACTCCAGCAAGGTCATCAGGAAGGATGAGAAGGGGGGAAGCAGGCTGGCCATGGCGTATCCCTGAAAGAAGACCATGTCATCGACGTTCTTCTTCTCGAAAGGAAGTTCGCCGATGCGGATCCTGCCGTTGAAGGACTCATGGGACCAAACCATGTAAGCCCAAAACTTCTTCAACCCTTTCTCAGTCTTGATCTTGCTAGCAGGCAGACCCAACTCCATGGCAACAAGATGGGGGAGGGAGAGGTTGGATTAGCAGAGGACTAGGGCCCAAAGACGAAGGAAGTGGGAAGGCTGCAAGGGCTCAAGTGCGGGTGCGAGTGGAGGTGTGAAGAGTATGTGACTTGTGCTACTCCCCCCCTTAAGTATGGATCTACGACGTTTGGAAGGAAACCCCAGACACCAGGATATTGGGGTAACCCACATATGACTGGTGGGCCAAGAGCCTGAATCGGCGGAAATACCGAGTGGCCGCCTCAAGGTAGCTGCTTTCGTAGGTGAGAATTCAAAATTTAAGCGTAGAAACTTAATGGGCGTGCAGAGCCGAAACGAATTTCGGGAAATGACGCCAGTTGATGGTGCAGTATCCATAGACAAAGATTTTGTGTGCCACATTAAAGGGAAGACCTTAAAACCGCGACACGAAGATTCAGAATGGCCCCACCACGGGTATAACCGTCTTTACAAGGAAGTTTCTCCCCGAGATGGGCCTGGGGGCCACTGTCGGTGCCTGGCGAATCGGGTATCCCTGGGTACATGGATAATTGCATACTGGGCCCCACCGCCCATGGGGGTGAGACCTGCCATGGGTCCAGGGTGCCACGCGGCAAGCGGAGCAGTAGCGCCTCCCATTGAGAGATGGTCCAGTGACGCCACGTGGCCTGCAGCTCTGGGTCCGCCACCTTGCAAGGAGAAGGTACGACGTGCTCACTAGGTCGACGACCCCGAACCTCCTCTCATGAGGAGTGGGTCCAATGCTGCTACGTTCCCGGTAGCTCCAGACCCAACCTCCTGGACCTGGGCCTCCCACTGAGGGAAGGTTCGGGAGCTGCCACGTGTCAGGCAGCTCTGAGCCAGAGCCTCCCCGTGGAAGGAGCAGTAAGGGGAGGCGTGCTCGGTACGCCGAAGCTAGGAAGGGCGCGCATGTTCCCTAGGTAGGCGGGTGCTCACACTCATAAGTCAAGTGGACAGTGGCCGGTCTTGCCATGACTGATCATAGCCGAACTGCTACATACGGCGGGCCAATAGAAGTCCTCGACAAGACAGACAAGACACGACCGACCATGATGAGGGGCTATAGGTAGCCCTGCGGTAGGGTATGGATAGGCTGCACATTGAAGCCGTTGTCAGGGATATCATTTACTCCCAGATCTTAGGGTGGATTTGGGACTCTCGAGGCGACCTGTCGGGCTCTGGGTCCCACTTGTAAGCTGCTCGACCTTGAACTATAAAAGGATCGAGGAGCCACGGACCAGGACAAGCTCTCTCAGACTCAAGCAATACAATAAAAAAAACTACCGTGGAGTAGGGTATTACGCTCAGGCGGCCCGAACCACGTAAATCCCTCGTGTTCATCATTCTCTGAGTGTGATCTTGTTAAGACTAGCCCCTCGTATATTCATTGAACCTCCGCGGACTACACCCGTGTAGGTCCGATGGAGGTGTCAGTTTAGACACCTCGACAGACGTCTTCCAGCCTCGGTCTACAACACCGTCAGATCCTTCACCGCCAGACTTCTTCACAACAAAGGTACGTCTAACAAAGGTGCGCACAATCCTACACCTCTTGTCTATTTTCTACTTATTCTTGTGATTAGAACTAGGAGGTTTATGGTTTATCACATGATTTATCGTGAGTCCTGGTAGATCTAGCCGCTAGAGTTGATTAGCAATTTCTAACAGTGTCATATTACCAAGTGACGATACATCTTACCTATCTAATGCGATGATGATTCATATGCCTTATCTCTTGTAACGAAGAAAATTCTTAAGAAAAATAACCAAAGGTACATCGATAAAATGATTCATTATGAAAAGCAACATCCTATGGCAATTATTTGTTTTCCTTGTCTCATATAGCATCAAATCATCTCATCTATTTTTTGCTACGGAAATCTAATCCATGCATGTATGCTAAATTTTGATAGCTAGTCTTCATTCTATTCGTGTTTGCTTTGTGTCTGTTTTTGGAGCTTTTATGTGTAGTCTTGTGAGCCTAAGAGCTCTTGCTTGTACTGAACGGCTTTGTACATCCTTTTTGAGGTTGTAGGAGCCAGAACCGTGGTTCCATTATCTAAAAAATGTATGCTAAATTTAAGCATAAAAGAAAAACTTCTTGCAAGAATGGAATTAACTTTAGTTTCAATGTACACCATGCATAGCTAAATTGGACACAAAAGGAGGAAATCAATCTCTTTTTCTTTTACATTTCCCTTTGCGATGACATTGTTTCCCACAAACAGCAACAACACCACATGGCGATCAAGCACATGACCATCTAATCCAGCTAAATAGTTTGGAAACATCTCGAGCTCTTGTATGCTTACACGCGCATACGGTGCTTTCCCATCCACGTACAATTTATGATGAGACTGATGCCAATTGATGGTTACACCTTCCATACTGTTCTGCTGCCTTGCCAAGCGCGCAACCGCCTGTGCCCGAAACGTCGCGCCGGGGGACTTGTTCCTTTCACCATGATATTGCGCCATGTGCCCCCCCGGACGTGGCTTCCCGTCTCCCATGCGTGCCCCTGCCACATGTCAAATATTTATTGGTTCACGTTATCTCTGCATCACACCTCAACACACGGTAGTTTTTAACATATCGGGAACTGGCAGAGACGGCGTATAGGGAACACAACATTAAAAAAAATGACAACAGAGTATTCAGGCGCCAAACAGTAAAACTATCCCGTCACATGTACGGAAGAAGATAACAGTGAACATATTATTCTAATCTCTAAGAAAACTGCAGCACTAGAGAAGACGCGGCCTACGAGAAGACCTGCTGCACGGTCGCATCTCCCCTGTCGCACGCCGCAGCCTGGGAGGGGACCTGATTCACTGAGAGGACGCATCTCCCCTGCTGCACGCTGACATGAACCTGCTGCAGAAAACCTGCTGGCACCAAGCATCCTAGGACAAGACTCATCTGTTAGCTGCTGCGTCAGGTAAGTTTCATGATTCATGAATCCCCTTATAACCGATGTGCATATCATCCTTTGACAAAATCTATAATCAACGACACCATGGTCAGGGAATGCAAAATTATATTTATATCCAGTTATTTTTAGATATTGTAGATGAATCAAATCTTATCTTAGTTCATAAAAAATATTCATTTCTTATGACAGCTTATGGTTTGCAGCAGCAAGAAATGGAAAATTTTCCAAAAGGTGATACCTAAACTTAGAATGACTTTAATACTGAGCAGGAGGCAAATGACTTTTATAATTCATACACTGCAAAAGTGGGTTTGGGTATCCGAAGAAATCGGTGTCACTACATAGGAACTTCTTCTGTAATTAAAACTAGAACATCTTATTGCTCTTGTGAAGGTATTTCACATTCATTCAATATTGCTCGTATCATAAAATCTCTTAGTGCAATTAAATTTTAACCAGTAATTCACAATGGCAGGAACTCAACACCTTGACAAAATATCAGAATTAGCGGAGAAAAAGACATGTCACAACATATCAGAAACACAATGTATGTGTCAAGCATCTATGAAGATCAATCTTATGCATGGATTATACGTATCACTTTGTGTTCGAGCACAATCATATCCTTGCCAGTACAGAACAGGCTCATCAATTTAATCACAATGAAATATTGATGAAGCACACATTCTGAGGATAGAAGTGGCAAAATCTGTAGACATCTCTACAGAAGCTTCTATTGGTTTATTGGCAAAAGAAGCAGGTGGAATGGAAAATCTTGGTTTCACTCGCATTGATGTGAAGAACAGATTATAACAAAAAAAAATCGCTGAAGATACATCAAGGAGATACTGGAGGTGTGTTGGAATATATGGAGAAGAGAACAACAGAAGATGCAAACTTTTCTATTCTATTCAAGTTGATGATGATGATCAGATAACTAATATTTTTTGGGCAGATGCTAAAATGGTTACTGTCGGAGTTTCCTTCCGGCAATTCTCCCGGTACTACCGTTGGTAGCCCACAGAGTTTGTAGTTCAGTAATGGGCACGCAGAGATTCAGAACACGATGGCAAATAGACACGAGGATTTACGTGGTTCGGGCCGGCTAAGCGTAATACCCTACTCCACGGGGTGTGTAGTTGTTGTATTGAGCGTCTGAGCACTTGTGAGTGTGTGTCAGAGCCGAGTAATGGAAGAGGTCTAAGAGTCGGGGCCAGAGAGAGTGAGCGCCCCTGTGTATTGCTCGACCAGTCCTTTTATAGTACAAGGACTGGTCGTTACATCGCTAGCCTGACCCGACATGTGGCCCTGGCGGTTACTGATGCTTAATACACAATTAATGAGGTTAATTACCCTTAATAGTGTGGTAACGGGCCATGACAATGCCGTTACTATTATTAAGGGCCCTCCGACCGTGTGTCATTAATATGGTATTAATGACACTTAATCGAGTCTTGAAGTCTTTGATTGCCCCTTGAAGGTCCAAGCCGTTGGGGGTCCTCCTGTCTTGCTCGTTGAAGTTGAAGGTTCGGCGGCTGAATACGTGGTAGCTCCGGAGCTTGCTGTCTGGGACGGGAAGGTCCGATGCAGTTGTACACGTGTCAGGACCAGAGCTTCCCCCTGTCGGGGGTTAGGTCCAGAGGTGTCGCACTGGTATTTAGCCTGGAGCTTTCCCATGCGTGGGACGTAGCTCCGGTTGCAGTATACACGTGGCAGGACCGAGACTAACTATAGATGGGAGGCAAGTCCGGACCCGTATGACATGTGGGGCCTTCGCAGGTCCTCAACTCAGACAAGTTCCTTTGGTCTTTTTGTAGTACTAAAGGGTATACAGTACACAGGGTACCGACAGTGGCCCCCTGGGCCCACCTCTGGTAGAGACCTTTTGGATGAAGTCGTTTTGCCGGAGGTGGGTCCATTTTTCGGTTTTTGAGCCGTGTATTCAAGGGTCTTCGGATGTGCCGTTGGCGGTAGTTCGCAGTTAAACCAATGCCGTGTGGCATATCCAGGATGCGACAGGTGAGATCTGAGCATGCAGATCTCACACAATTGAAGGTCGCCGGTTCTTGATACGAAAATCGTATCGGTTCCGCGCGCCCTGCCAGGCCGCCGCCCTCGGGCTTCCCGCCTTTCATGATGACAACCGTTCGCCTGGGGTAAGGACCTCAACTTGATCGTCGGGGTGGCCCCGGGCCCCCTTGTCATTGGCAGGATGAAGTTTTTGAATTGTATCGTCGGCTCCTCTACGGTTTCCATCCAAGCGTTGCGGGGGCTTACTTAAGAAGGAAAGCGCACACCGTTTGGGGATTCCTTACGCCTTTGTTTGAACTTGCGCTCATATCCTCCAAACTTTCGCTCGCTTTACATCTCTCGCCCCGCTATGCTGCGATGGAGTTGGATCTCCGCAAGAGCCGACTTAAGACCAGCAGTGATTTGAAGAAGGTCCGGACCCTCATGGGGTGGTCCAGTGACTTCTTCAATCACCAGATTCGCGCCGACAAGCTTCCGTTCGAGAAGGAGCACGCCGGCGACATGGTGTACTTCTCCGCGTACACCATGATGGGACTGATCCCACCCTTCTCCACTTTTCTCTTGATGCTCCTAGACTTCTATGGTTTGCAGCTGTACCACCTTGGCCCCCACTCCATTCTTCTAGTGTCGATCTTTGTCCACTTCTGCGAAATGTGGGTGGGTATTCCCCCCTGCGCCGAGCTCTTCCACACCTTCTTCACCATCCACACCACCAGCAAAAGTGACGAGTACCTTGGCTTCTATTATTTTGTGAAGCGAAAGAAGTGCCCGTACAAGTACTTGCGGTCGTTCCCTTCTGGAAAGTGTGACGACTGGAAGAAGGATTGGATTTTCATCAGGGTGGAGGAGCATGAGAAGCTAGAGCTGCCTGAAGGCCTCCCCAACGTCGACACTGAAGCTTGGAGCGAAGTTCCGGTGTTATCGGACGCCTTCAACCCTGCTCTGACCAGGATCCGCCAATGTGTGGAGGGAGGGGTGACTCCCCAGGCGGTATTCTGCAACTTCCTGGTCAACAGGTGGGCTCCGCTGAAGAAGAGGGAGAAGCTCACTTGGGCCCTCAACAGCGTGATGGACAACGACCGGATCGAGACCGGTTTGAAGTCCAACCTGGAAGCCGCAGCTTTGGAGTTTCACCTCAGGAAGTTCCAACACAACATTGACGTCGAGGGTGATGACTTTACTCCACCGGCGGCTTTCCTCCCTCTGAACATGGAAGCGGAGTTTAATAGATAGCTCCGGCGGAAGATGCCAATGCTTGACGACCTCGGTGAAGTTGAGAGGTGTTCGACCACCGGGTTGGTGATCCCCGGAGCTTCTGAGGGTGGTCCCCCTTCCGCCCCAAGACAGAGAGTTGAAGTCATGGGCAAGGGCAAAGAATTGGCCGAGCCCCCGAGCCGTAAGAGGAAGTTGAAGCACGCTGACGGGAGGTCTGTCAGGCCTGCTCCTTCCGCAGCGGCTCTTTCTCCCTGGAGGGGAAGGTCTTCAACGGCGGCAACCACTCCAGCATCAGAATCTCCCCGGGGCGCTAGCTCCGGTCATGTGGCTTCAGTACAAGGGCCTGCTAAGGGCTCTAGGTCCGGGGGTCCTTCTCAGTCGAGGGGGCCTCAACCAAGGTGACGCTGATGGCAGCAGCGAGTTCCGGGGACCCTTCTGGAGCTACCACGCCAGTGGCAGCAGGGTCCGACACCGAGCGTCCGGGGAAGAGGTTTCGCGCTATCTGGAGCGGAAGCCTTCCAAGGTAAATTTGGTTTTTTACCTCAGTTAATTGTTTTTTGATGTAACTACGTTTTAAGTTTCTGTGTCCTTCATCCACATAGTGCCCAAGAAAGGGGCTGAAGCTCCGGTTCTTGTAGCAGCATCTGTGGCTGTGCAGGCGGAGGCTCCGGCTTCAATCCCAGCGCCGCCCCAAGAGGTGGCTGAGGCTGCGACAAATCCGGCACCGACTGTCGTGGTCCTAGACCTCGACTCATCCCCAGAAGCTCTTGTGGTAGCACCGGACCACGGGAATGAAGATGTACCAGCGGCACCTGCCTTGGAGGTTGAAGCTCTGGGTTTGGATGCTGAGATGACGGACGCTCCGGCCTCAGAGCCAGAGGTAGCTGCAGTCCCGACCCTAGAGCCGGATGTTGTTGAAGCCCCGACGGTAGAGCCGGTGGTTGATAAGGCCCCGACGAAAGAGCCGAGTGTTGATGAAGCCTCGGCTGTAGAGCCGGTGGTTGATGAAGCCCCGACGGTAGAGCTGGTGGTTGATGAAGTTCCGGCGGTAGAGCCAGTGGTTGATGAAGTTCCGACGCTTGTGCTGGTCTTTGAAGAAGTTCCGGTGCCTGAGCCAGTTGCTGCAGAAGTGCCGGCACCCAAGCCCATGATGGTCGAAGCGTCAGTGCCTGAGCTGGCGGTGGAGGATGCGCTAGCGTTGGAGCCGGAAGTGGCTTCATCTCTGACCGAACCTTCAACGCCTGCCCCAGAGGTGGTGGTCCTGGAGGTGCCCGCGCCTGAGCCAGGGTGCCAAGATGAAGTTGTCGGGCCCCCGCCCGAGGGACCAATTGATGATGATCTGGCAGCGGGACCATCGGAGCATACTCCGAAGGTCGAAACTTCTGTTGCTGGACCTTCCTCAGTGGCGGCCGAGGCTATCCCAGAGGGCGGCCCTATTGCCAAGGAAGCTCAGGGGACCGCTCTTGTAGAGTGGGACCCAATTTTTGTCACGGAGAACCCGCTGGAGCCAGCGGAGAAGACCCCGACAGGTCCAAAACCAATCCCTTTGTCGCTGTCTATCGACAACGCCTGCTCCAGCCTTCGTTAGGTCTAGTTGGCCTTTTACCACAACAGCAAGGCCCTCGAGGAGGAGCGCCAAACCCTTAGGAGGTGGCGCAACCAGCTCCAATTCGAGACCAAGCTGGCGCAGTCGAGGCTGGCCGACGACAAGGAGTGGGTGAAAAAGGAGAAGGCCCGATTGGAGTACTGGGATAAGCTGCTGGACGAGAGGGAAAGCATGGTGCGATCCCTCGACAACCAGTCCTGGGCCATCCACGAACAGGCCATAGCTGCTAATAATGCAACGAATGATCGCGGGGATAAGCTCAGCGCCATCCATGACAGCCTCGTCAAGCGCCGGGAGGCCCTTGAGGAGCGGGAGAAAAAGCTCGAAGATGAAGAGCAAAAACTCCTGGAGCTGCGGGATGAACTCGTGAAGAGGTAGGATGTAACACCCTCATTTTCATGCATCATGCTCTACATACATTCATATACATGGTTAACATTAATCCACATAAAGGGGAACGAGTTTAAAACTTATTTGGAGCATTTAAAATTGATTTGGAACAAAACCGCACTTAAAATGCAGGAAAGTGCGGACTAGTCCAATTTTACTAAGGACTAGTCCGATTTCTCTCTGACTAAAAACGGACTTGTCCGTTTTTGCTGCGGACTAGTCCAATTTTGCCTCTGGAAACTTTCGGACTTGTCCGATTTTGTGCGGACTAGTCCGATATTCCAAGAATCCTTGAAATTTTGCTAAGTCCCTGGACTTGTTCGGACTAGTCCGGTGTTCGTCCAGCGGACTTGTCCATTTTCCTCTCTGACTAAAGTTAGACTTGTCCGATTTTTGGCCAGACTTGTCCGATTTTCTCTCTGGACAACTTCGGACTAGTCCGGTCCTTTCCGGACTTGTCTGATATTTCGCGACTCCGAGTTGATCTTTTGTTTTACGACTTGTTTCTTGGGTTTCACATTAATTGGGCCTAGGGGCGTCGTGTCTAACTATTTTAGAGCCCATGTGAGACTCTAAACCGGCCTCTACTCCTCCCAAACTCGAATTCCATCTAACCCTAGCCTCCACCTCTATATAAACAACCCCACCCCTTGGCTTGACATCTATTTGCCACTTTCCACCCCACCCAAACCCTAGTTCGTGGAGAGCCACCATCAAGGAGGGAGGATAAGATCCCAAGCAAGAAGAAGAAGATGAGGAAACGAAAGAGGATCAAGATCTCCATCAAGTTTCGTCCTACATCACCAATTCATCTCCAAGTTCATCGCCAACCCTAGATCATCAAGATCCAAGTGTTACCTCCAAGTTTCTTGATTCATTCACCTGATATACCTTCTATTCTCTTTTCCTTACGTGAACTCAACCCCTAATCTCCAAATTCATGTCGATCTAGAAAACCCTAATCTGCTGATCTCGTAAAGTGCGGACTTGTCCGGTCCCTAGCGGACTAGTCCGATTTCCCTAGATAAATTGTGTTGAATTAATTCCAAAAACTGACCTAATCAACTCCAAACCTTTATAAACTTGTTAAAAGCTATTAGAACTAGTTATTGATCATTAAAAGCAATCTATTGACAAGTTCTACCTTGTATTTGCATCAATCATGCATGTCATGACATATTGAGTAATATTTGTGCACTCTTTGATTGTGTTCTTGTCTTGTATGTTTATTGTGTGGATTAGACGGATTTGCGCTAGAGAGTGCCGCGGAGGATCTACAACACCAATAATTTGAAGGCTTTGACCCTAATCAACCGCAAGAGCAAGGCAAGTGTCCTTGAAGCATATTGATCCTGTTTTAAAATAAATATTTTGTTTGCAAAATTGCATGCTTGTGTCAATTTGATGGGAATCCTATGATAGGAAGTTGACTAGCTTTGTTTAACCACCCTTGTCACCTGGATTACATGGTAGAGAGTCGGGAAGGGTTTTTACCTTTTGCATCGCTTAATTAATTGGATGGGAAAACTACACTACACACTTAATTATGCATTAGTGTTATTCTGTTAATGTGAAGTGGTCAATATGATATGGTAATGGGTGATCTAAGCAAGCCTGATATGTGGATGGGTTGGATGTTATGGTAGTTTGCTTGCTTTAGATCTAAGGACTGGTTCATGCGAGAATAAGCCAGGACTACAGTGCCACCACGAGGCCAAGTATGGGTTCGGCGTAGCTGATTAATTAGGGCTTTGCCAGTGCTATTTGGACCATTAGGGATGCTCGGGGAAGGGGTAGTCGGATTGGGTTTGTTGATGATTGGTGGGACTACCCTGGGATCCGAATGGCTCAAGAGGGGGCCCTTGGTTGAAGATGTGCTCTGTAGGAGACATCGCCACCGGTGAAACCTCAGTGGGGTCTAAATAGGCTAGTAATCCCTTTGTAAAGGCTATTTTGTGATCTCTTGGCCACACACCGACGAAAGTGTGAGATGGCATAATAGAGGTTCTAGTCATCGAAAGGTGATGAAATCACGAACACGTGGGTAAAGAGGTACAAACTCTGCAGAGTGTGTCTAAAACTATCATGATAACAGTGCTCCCGATTATGAGCACCTGTACAACTTCCATGATTAGAGAGAACTTGGTATAATGGTTATGGTTGGTATTGGTTATGGTTGGTAATGGTTATGGTTTGGTAATGGTTATGGCTGGTTATGGATTAATTTCTGGTATTGAATATGGTTATTGGCAAATGGTAAAATCTGGAATTATTGATGATGGTAATGAATTCAGACTGGTATTATGATATTACTTATGGTTATGATGGGTTTGCTTCATATACATATTATATATTGCTTTCCAAATGTTTTAATGTACTTTTCGGTACTTTGCCATTATTATATTCGTCATTTGAATCAGCCACATGTCATACTTTCCACACTTGCTGAGTACAACATGTACTCACTCTTGCAATCCCCCCCAACAATTGCAGGTCAGGATTGAGAGTTTAATGGCGATAATGCGGAGTTCTAGGCCGTGCCTACCGTCAGCTTGCCTGTGGTGTTGATTGGAGTTGCACTATACCCTATTGCTTATGCTGCCTAGCTGTTTAGTTTGCTTAATTAGAGTATTTCCGCTGCATTAGTTGAACTTGTCATAAATATTCATTAGAGGTTGTATCCGAGGATAATATGGTTTGTGTAATAAAACTTGGTTAATTAATCTTGTTCTATGGTAATTTTCTGTATACTCTTTTGTGATGCACTCGTGTATGTGTGTTGAACATCCTGAGCACACATATGCGTTCACTTGGTTCATTTTCGGAACCGGGTGTCACAGATTGGTATCAGAGCCACAGGTTGACCATAGGATGCAACCTATATAGAATGGACACTTTAGAGCATATAGGAGCACCCAGGAATCGATTTGAATTGTTGGTGTGCTATTTGCTATATATATTGTTTGCTTGTGTGCTTAATAGAGGATTTTGGGATGTTTTAGCATTGCCATGTCCACATAGGCTAGCTAGCTGTTTAGTTTCATATCCCTTGATGCATATAGTTGGGGATGTTTTCTAATTCTTACCTATTGCATTTCTCCAGATGGTGAGGACTCGCAACCAGAGGGATGGCAATGATGAGGAGGAGAATAATGGAGTGTCTGAGAACAACATTGGACAAGGATCTACTCAGGGAGCTATCAACATTGAGCAGCTATTGGCTATGCAAAACCAGCTTATGCAGACCATGATACAAACTATAGGATAGCTGCAGGCTGGCAATATCAACAATCAGCCCCACATGCCTCCACCGCCACCCCCACCTCCTCATAACTGGTTGGGCGAGTTTATGAGGACTAGGCCACCGACCTTTGCTCAAGCCGCTAACCCTATGGATGCGGATGATTGGCTCAAATCCAAGAAGAAGAAGCTAGCTATTGTCCAATGCAGTGACCGGGAGAAGGTCTTGTTTGCTTCTCATCAACTAGTTGGAGCAGCTGCGGATTGGTGGGATTCTTATTGCAATGCTCATGAGAACCAAGAGAGAATTACTTAGGCCGAGTTCAAGGAGAATTTCCGTTCTCATTATGTGCCATAGCGAGTGATGATCTTGAAGAGACAAGAATTTGAGAACTTGAGGCAAGGAAGATCAAGCGTGAGTGAATATCTCAATAAGTTCACTCAACTCTCAAGATATGCGCCTGAGGATGTTAGTCGGGACAGTCAGAAACAGTACTTGTTCATGAGGGGCTTGAACAATGAAATCCAAGTGCAACTACTCAATTGTGATTATGCAAATTTTCAGAAGCTTGAGGACAAAGCAATTGTGGTTGAGAACAATATTTGTGAGATGGAGCAAGACAATAAGAGAAAGGTGCCATATCAAGGACAACAACAAGGAAGTAACGTGCGCCCTCGCTTTGTGCCGTCCAGTGCGCCTTATTACAACTCTTCTATTCCTGCTCAATGCCCTGGATTTGCACTGTGCCCAACTCACTTTGTGCAACAGCGCTGTCATGCAATCACCTAGGCCTCCAATGTATTTTGCACCTCGTGCTAACTTTCCTGCTGCAAGCGTTCATAACCAAGCATGTCCCAATAATTCTGGTGGAGTTAGGAAGTGCTATACTTGTGGAGAAGCTGGACACTTTGCGCATCAATATCCTAAGTCAGGCCTTGGTCAAGGAAGTAATGCACCGAGGCAAAACCCAAGACCCAATGGAGGACAGCCACAAGGGAACCGTGGACATCAGAATTTTGCTCGTGGAAACGTGAACCATGTCTCTATGGAGGATGCTCAACAAGCGGATGACGTGGTCATTGGTATGTTTCTCGCCAACTCCATCCCCGCAACTATGTTATTTGATTCTGGAGCATCACATTCATTCATTGCATCGAAGTATGTTGCCAAGTATAGTTTGCCTATATCTCATATGAAGTTTACTCTGTTGGTTAAGTTTACTCTATGATCCTGGAGGAGAGATGAGGACAAATATAGTATGTCCAAAAGTAAGCCTTAGAATAAGGGGGGTAGACTTCTCCGCAAACCTCATTGTTTTGGATTCTCAAGGATTGGGCATTATACTTGGTATGGACTGGTTGAGGAAACACAATGGAGTTATTGAGTATGCCACGAAGACGGTGAAGTTGACTTATGAGGAAGGGATCACCGTAGAATTTGAAGCATCTCAAACTGCACCGAAGCAATTGGAGTTGAATTATATAGACGGTGCTACAATTGAGGAGATTCCGGTGGTGAGAGAATTTTTGGATGTTTTTCCGGACGAGTTGCTAGGTATGCCACCTGATCGAGACATTGAGTTTGTTATTGATTTAATACCTGGAACTGCACCTATAGCTAAGAGGCCGTATAGGATGCCTCCTATGGAACTAGCAGAGCTCAAGAAACAAATTCAAGAGCAACTAGAGAAAGGTTTTATTCGTCCTAGTTCTTCACCTTGGGGAGCGCCCGTTCTATTTGTGGACAAGAAGGATGGGACTCAAAGGATGTGTGTAGATTACCGAGCTCTCAACGAGGTAACAATCAAGAACAAGTACACCATGCCACGCATAGAAGACTTGTTTGACCAAATGAAGGGTGCTTGTGTCTTCTCTAATATTGATTTGATGTTGGGATATTTTCAAATGAAGATTAGACCATCAGACATACCCAAGACAGCTTTTAGGACACGGTATGGATCTTATGAGTACACCGTGATGTCTTTTGGATTGACAAATACGCCTACCTACTTTATGTACCTCATGAATAAGGTCTTCATGGAGTACTTGGATAAGTTCGTTGTGGTTTTTATTGATGATATTATGATCTACTCGAAGGATGAGAAGGAACATGAGGAACACTTGAGGCTTACGTTGCAGAAATTGAGGGAGCATCGATTGTATGCCAAGTTCAACAAGTGTCAGTTTTGGTTGAAATAGGTGCCATTTTTGGGTCATATCATCTCAGGAGGAGGAGTATCGGTTGACCCCGGAAAAGTGAGAGACGTGTTGAAGTGGGAACCACCGCAAAATGTCAAGGAAATAAGAAGTTTTCTTGGGATGGCTGGATATTACCGTCGGTTCATCAAGGACTTTTCCAAGATAGCCAAGCCTATGACGGAGTTGCTAATGAAGGGAAAGGCTTTCCAATGGACTCAAGCTTGTCAAAATAGTTTCGAGGAGTTGAAAAAGTGGTTGACAACAGCCCCAATTTTGGTACTACCGGATGTGAGCAAGGGTTTTGATATTATTTGCAACGCATCGAGACAAGGACTTGGATGTGTATTGATGCAAGAAGGTCAAGTGGTCGCCTATGCATCAAGACAATTGAAGAAACATGAGCAGAATTATCCAACACATGATTTAGAACTTGCAGCTGTGGTACATGCATTGAAAATTTGGAGACACTACATCCTTGGACATAGGTGTGAAATTTATACGGATCATAAGCGTTTGAAGTATATTTTCACACAAACGGATCTGAACTTGAGGCAAAGAATATGGTTGGAGCTCATCAAGGATTATGATTTGGGAATCAACTATCATCCGGGAAAAGCCAAAGTAGTGGCCGATGCTTTGAGTAGAAAGGGAGTAAGTCATCAACTCACAGTTCGAAAGTTACCATCCGAGTTATGTAAGGAGTTTGAAAGGTTGAACCTCGAATTTACAAATGAGATGGAGATGATGGAGTTAAACCCAACCCTGGAGCAAGAAATTCGAGAAGCACAGGCCGCGGATGAAGAGATCAAGGAAATCAAGGAAAGGACTGAAGAAGGGAGAGGATTCAGATTTGATGAAGACGAACATGGTACCTTATGACTTGGAAAGAGAATCATTGTGCCTAATGTAAAGCATATCCGGGAGACAATATTAAAGGAGGCACATGACTCGCCGTGCTCGATTCACCCCGGTTGTACGAAGATGTACAAAGACTTGAAAGCTTGCTATTGGTGGGATAGCATGAAAAAGGACATAGCTGAATATGTGGCATTGTGTGATGTGTGTCAACGAGTCAAGGCGGAACATCAAAGGCCAGCTGGATTATTGTAACCATTGAAGATCCCGGAATGGAAGTGGGAAGAAATTAGAATGGACTTCATAGTTTGTTTACCACGTACTCAGTCCGAATATGACTCAATTTGGGTAATTGTGGATCGCTTAACCAAGTCAGCACATTTTGTCCCTGTGAAGACCAAATATATAGCTGCACAATTGGCCGAAATATACATGGAGAAGATTGTGTGTCGACATGGAGTATCGAAGAAGATAGTCTAGGATAGAGGTTCTCAATTTACCTCCAGATTTTGGCAAAAATTGCATGAAGCTTTGGGAACGAGGTTGAATTTTAGTTCAACATATCATCCTCAAACGGATGGACAAACCAAGAGGACCAATCAGATTTTGGAGGACATGTTAAGAGCTTGTGCTTTGAAGCATGGGAAAAGTTGGGACAAAAGCTTGCCATACGTAGAATTTTCATACAACAATAGTTACCAAGCAAGCTTGAAAATGTCACCGTATGAAGCGCTTTATGGGAGGAAGTGTAGGACACCTTTATTCTGGAATGAGGTAGGAAAAACTCAAGTATTTGGTCCGGATGTGTTGCAAGAAGCCGAAAAGCAAGTCCAAATAATTCGTGAAAACTTGAGGGCTGCCCAATCAAGACAAAAGGGCTATGCGGACAATAGGAGAAGGAAATTAGCCTTTGAAGTGGGAGATTTTGTTTACCTCAAGGTGTCACCAATGAGAGGTCATAAGAGGTTTCGTTTAACATAAGGGGCAAGCTCGCACCTCGTTATATTGGACCATTCAAGATTTTGGACAAAAGAGGAGAAGTAGCGTATAAGTTGGAGATTCTAGCTCATCTTTCGGATGTCCATGATGTCTTTCATGTTTCTCAGCTCAAGAAGTGTTTGAGAGTACCGGAAGAACAAGTGCCAATGGAAGAATTGGAACTAGAAGAAGATTTGACTTATGCCGAACAATCGATAAAAATCTTGGAAACTAAGGAGAGGGTCACAAGGAACAAGGTTATTAGATGGTGTAAAGTTCAATGGAAGCACCACACAGAAAAAGAAGCGACGTGGGGATTGGAGGATGATCTCAAGAAGGAATTTCCCTATCTCTTCTCTTCCGCGTCAAATCTCGAGGGCGAGATTCATTTTAAAGGGGGTAGGTTTGTAACACCCTTATTTTCATGCATCATGCCCTACATACATTCATATACATGTTTAACATTAATCCACATCAAGATGAACGAGTTTAAAACTTATTTGGAGCATTTAAAATTGATTTGGAACAAAACCGCACTTAAAATGCAGGAAAGTGCGGACTAGTCCGATTTTACTAAGGACTAGTCCAATTTCTCTCTGACTAAAAACGGACTTGTCCATTTTTGCTGCGGACTAGTCCGATTTTGCCTCTGGAACTTTCGGACTTGTCCGATTTTGTGTGGACTAGTCCGATATTCCAAGAATCCTTGAAATTTTGCTAAGTCCCTGGACTTGTCCGGACTAGTCCGGTGTTCCAGCGGACTTGTCCGTTTTCCTCTCTGACTAAAGTCGGACTTGTCCGATTTTTGGCCAGACTTGTCCGATTTTCTCTCTGGACAACTTTGGACTAGTCCGGTCCTTTCTGGATTTGTCCGATATTTCGCGACTCTGAGTTGATCTTTTGTTTTACGACTTGTTTCTTGGGTTTCACGTTAAGTGGGCCTAGGGGCGTCGTGCCTAACTCTTTTAGAGCCCATGTGGGACTCTAAACCGGCCTCTACTCCCCCCAAACTCGACTTCCATCTAACCCTAGCCTCCACCTCTATATAAACAACCCCACCCCTTGGCTTGACACCTATTTGCCACTTTTCCACCCCACCCAAACCCTAGTTCGTGGAGAGCCACCATCAAGGAGGGAGGAGAAGATCCCAAGCAAGAAGAAGAAGAGGAGGAAACGAAAGAGGATCAAGATCTCTATCAAGTTTCGTTCTTCATCACCAATTCATCTCCAAGTTCATCACCAACCCTAGATCATCAAGATCCAAGTGTTACCTCCAAGTTTCTTGATTCATTGGAGTTCTAAACACTTGTTATACCTTCTATTCTCTTTTCCTTACGTGAACTCAACCCCTAATCTCCAAATTCACATCGATCTAGAAAACCCTAATCTGATGATCTCGTAAAGTGCGGACTTGTCCGGTCCCGAGCGGACTAGTCCGATTTCCCTGGATAAATTGTGTTGAATTAATTCCAAAAACTGACTAATCAACTCCAAACCTGTATAAACTTGTTAAAAGCTATTAGAACTAGTTATTGATCATTAAAAGCAATCTATTGACAAGTTCTACCTTGTATTTGCATCAATCATGCATGTCATGACATATTGAGTAATATTTGTGTACTCTTTGATTGTGTTCTTGTCTTGTATGTTTATTGTGTGGATTAGACGTATTTGCGCTAGAGAGTGCCGCGGAGGATCTACAACACCAAGAGTTTGAAGGCTTTGACCCTAATCAACCGCAAGAGCAAGGCAAGTGTCCTTGAAGCATATTGATCCTGTTTTAAAATAAATGTTTTGTTTGCAAAATTGCATGCTTGTGTCAATTTGATGGGAATCCTATGATAGGAAGTTGACTAGCTTTGTTTAACCACCCTTGTCACCTGGAATACATGGTAGAGAGTCGGGAAGGGTTTTTACCCTTTGCATCGCTTAATTAATTAGGATGGGAAAACTACACTACACACTTAATTATGCATTAATGTTATTCTGTTAATGTGAACTGGTCAATATGATATGGTAATGGGTGATCTAAGCAAGCCTGGTATGTGGATGGGTTGGATGTTATGGTGGTTTGCTTGCTTTAGATCTAAGGACCGGTTCATGTGAGAATAAGCCAGGACTACAGTGCCACCACGAGGCCAAGTATGGGTGCGGCATAGCTGATTAATTAGGGCTTTGCCAGTGCTATTTGGACCATTAGGGATGCTCGGGGAAGTGGTAGTCGGATTGGGTTTGTTGATGATTGGTGGGACTACCCTGGGATCCGAATGGCTGAAGAGGAGGCCCTTGGTTGAAGATGTGCTCTGTAGGAGACATCGCCACCGGTGAAACCTCAGTGGGGTCTAAATAGGCTAGTAATCCCTTTGTAAAGACTATTTTGTGATCTCTTGGCCAGACACCAACGGAAGTGTGAGACGACATAATAGAGGTTCTAGTCATCGAAAGGTGATGAAATCACGAACACGTGGGTAAAGAGGTACAAACTCTGCAGAGTGTGTCTAAAACTATCATGATAGCTGTGCTCCCGGTTATGAGCACCTGAACAACTTCCATGATTAGAGGGAACTTGTTATAATGGTTATGGTTGGTATTGGTTATGGTTGGTAATGGTTATGGTTTGGTAATGGTTATGGCTGGTTATGGATTAATTTCTGGTATTGAATATTGTTATTGGCAAATGGTGAAATCTGGAATATTGACGATGGTAATGAATTCAGACTGGTATTATGATATTACTTATGGTTATGATGGGTTTTCTTCATATACATATTATATATTGCTTTCCAAATATTTTAATGTACTTTTCAGCACTTTGCCACTATTATATTCGTCATTTGAATCAGCCACATGTCATACTTTCCACACTTGCTGAGTACGACATATACTCACTCTTGCAATCCCCCCAACAGTTGCAGGTCAGGATTGGGAGTTTAATGGCAATAATGCGGAGTTCTAGGCCGTGTCTACCGTTAGCTTACCTGTGGTGTTGATTGGAGCTGCGCTATACACTATTGCTTATGTTGCCTAGCTATTTAGTTTGCTTAATTAGAGTATTTCCACTACATTAGTTGAACTTGTCATAAATATTTATTAGAGGTTGTATTCGAGGATAATATGTTTGTGTAATAAAACTTGGTTAATTAATCTTGTTCTGTGGTAATTTTCTGTATACTCTTTTGTGATGTACTCGTGTAAGTGTGTTGAACATCCTGGGCACACATATGTGTTCACTTGGTTCATTTTCGGAACCGGGTGTCACAGAGGAAGAGCTTACTCAGAGGCTAACTCTGGGAGACAAGAGTCTTGTGGAGCGCACCAAGAAGTTGGAGGAGCGCTGCGAAAAGGAGGAGAAGAAGGCCTGACAGCGAGGGCAGGACCTCCACAGGAGGGAGAATGACATTGCTGCCAGGGAGAAAAAAGTGCGGGGCCGGGAGAAGGACCTGGTCGACCATCAGAACAAGATCCACCTCCGGGAGGAGGAGCTCGACAAAATCAATAGGCAGGTTGCTGAAAAGATTCAACAGAACGCCAAAGAGGTAGAACGTCTTGCTCGGGAGAATTCGGAGCTTGCGGCGACCAGAAGATCCTTGGAGGAGATGCGAGGCTCAAGGGCAGCGGAGTCCCAACAAGTTTGGGACTTCCTGGGCAAAGCCAATAACGCGCAGACGCCGATGGGTTTTAGTCCCGTACGTCTGGATGATCCGGAGCCGGAGCCGGACCAGGCGTTGCAGGCGTTGAGTTCGGCAGGCAACAAGCTCACCAAGATGGGTGATGTCATCGTGGACCAGTTGGAAACCGAGGGACAATCTCTGGCAAAGAACGTTGTAGAATACGTGCTGACGTGCTACACAAGCCGAGACCCTCAGTTCCCACTGGACCCAGTGCTTGAAGGCCCCATCGACGGAGAGGGAGAAGCCGCCCAAGCCAACGTGTTGGAGGTTGCCCAGAAGGTCGCCTCATTCTTCCATAGGGTCTAGGACTATCTCTTTGTAGCTCCCGCTTGTATCCTCTCTTCTTTTTCTCCAATTTTGTAATCTCTTGTCTTTAGATGAATGAAATCCAAGTTTTTTGTGAATTTCATTTTTTGTCTTCAACACCTTTGTCTCATTTGGCCCCCTGGTAGATGTACACAATTTGATTGTGAACATGTACCAAGAGGAAGTAGCACTTTGTTGAAGACTTGCACGCTTTGAACTTGTAGAGTGTAGGTCCGAAGTCGCCGATAGTAGGGGCCCCCTGAGGTTGTCAGAGCTTAGTAGCTCCGGCAGTGACTACTGTCAACACGCGGTGCATCGACAGCAGACCCCGCTGGGGAGTCTTCCCACCATCTTTTCTTCACGTTGACGGCTAGCCCCCTGGCTTTACCGGAACTTAGTAGCTCCAGTGACGCTCGCTATCAATGTTTGAAACATCGACAACAAGCCACCTTAGGGGATGTCGGAGCTTTGATAGCTCCGGCTTCATTCACCATCATCATGAGATCTTTATTTTTCCTGCACACTGAAGTCAAGAAAAACAGTAAAATTCATTTCCTATCTATAACTCAATTGTGACTTACTATTCCCGAGAAATTTTTAGGTCGAACACAATTGTAAATACAATCAAGTGCACTGGCTTGTTTCATCTAGGTCCAATCGTTTCTGGACTCGCCTTACTTCGGCTTGCCGGGGTGTAGGTAGAGTGGCATACTTAGGGTGCAGGACCAGACTAAGTCGATAGCACACTCCGGACCTAGATTGGCTTGGCGGCATTCAGACGAGTAGACCATTAACAATGTTTAGACCCAAAAGAATTGACAATGCAACTCGAATTATACATGAATTGGTCGAGCTAAAGTTTCTTAAGAATTGCACCACTTTGTTATAGACAAGAAAGAGAAAAATAAAAAATATTGAGCCTGTACAAAATAAATGCACGTGGAGTCTGTCTTCACACAATGATATCTTTCATTATAGGTCCGGGTACAGGGGAAAAAGTACACTCTTAGGGTACGGAACCAGGCTAAGTGTGTTTCGTTTCTCGTTTGACCCAAGGTAGCTAGCTACACTTTTAGTTCTAAGACTGTGACACGTGTTTTCTGAACTTTGCGGACCTTCCGGAGAAGGTCTGGCTGTTCTCCCGAAGGAGCTAACCGACTCTGTACAATGACTCTATAACATACATCTCATGTAACTACAGACACACCTCCGTGATATTAAGCATAGAACTTATGGAGGTGCTCAATGATCAAGGATTAGGGAGTGGTGTCCCATCCTCGGTTGCCAAGCAAACGCATCCGGGACAAGATACTTTGATCACTCGGAAGGGTCCTTCCAAGTTGGGGGAGAGTTTGTTTAACCCTTCTTTGGATTGAATTCTCCGTAGATCCAGATCGCCTTCCTCGAGCTGTCGGCTATGAACATGCCTTTGGTGATAGCGCCGAAGAGCTTGGCGGTATCGGACATTCCGAACAGCTGCTCGGCACCTTCCCTCTTCAAGGAGATCAATGTCTTCACGCCGGAGCTGGTCCTGCGTGGCATCATCGAAGGTCCGGACCCGGAGTGACCACAAGGTGATTTCCGGAGGAAGGACTGCTTCAGCTCCGTACACCAGGAAGAAGGGTGTCTCTCCAGTTGACCGGTTTGGAGTTGTCATGTTGGCCCACAAGGTGGGCGAAAACTCTTCGATCCAGTTGGCTCCAGGTTTTTTCAGGCGCTCATATGTGCGCGTCTTGAGCCCTTTTAGGATTTCTGCATTTGCTCTCTCAGCTTGGCCATTGCTTGTCGGGTGAGCTACAAAAGCGTAGCTGACCTGAATGTCAAGGTCTTCGCAATATCCTTGGAATGCAGAGCTTGCGAATTAAGTCCTGTTATCAGTTATGATCTTGTTTGGGACTCCAAATCTGCATACGATGGACTGCAAGAAGTTGATAGCTGATTGCTTATTTATTGTCACAACTGGAGTTTTTTCCGGCCATTTGGTGAACTTGTCAATGGAAACGTACAGGAACTGGTAACCTCCGACGGCTCTTGGGAAAGGTCCCAAGATATCCATCCCCCACACGGCGAAAGGCCATGTAGGAGGTATCATTTGTAGAGGCTGAGCTGGTGTGTGAATTTGCTTCACATGGAACTGGCATGCTTCGCATTTCTTGACTAGCTCAGTTGCATCCTGGAGCGCTGTAGGCCAGTAAAGACCATGCCGGAAGGCTTTATCGACCAGCGTGCGGGAAGATGCGTGGTTCCCACACTTGCCTCCATGGATTTCTGCGAGGAGCTCACATTCTTCTTCCCTTGTAATGCACCGCATTAGGATGCCGTTGGCACCACGCTGGTAGAGATCCCCTTCTACCAGTGTGTATCTTTTAGCCAATCTGACTATCCGGTCATCGGATACATTATCTTCAGGAAGGAAATTGTCTTTCAAGTAGCTCCGAATCTCCGAGATCCATGCATTGGAGCTAACTTGAGGATTTGAGTCTTGCATGCTGGGTTGCTCGGAGCTTCCTGCAGCACCTACGACCCTTGATGGGTGCCATGGTAACAGGGCCATCGGGACCGCCAGCTTCGAGGTGCTGGTCTCGCCCCCTTCGCTCTGTTCGGCAGGCTGAGCTGTTGGTCTTGACAATCTCCATACGAAGGTTCTGTCGGGAGCCGGAGCTCCGGTTGATGCTTTCGTCGAGAGTTCGTCGGCTTCAACATTGTTGAGATGCTGGACATGGCAGAGATCCAGGACGTCGAAGTCCTTTTGAAGCTTCTGGACTTCAAGTAGGTATGCAACTAGGTTAGGGTTGTTGCAGCAACATTCACCTTTGACTTGTTTTACAACAAGCTGAGAATCACCCTTTACCAACAGCTGCTTGACACCATACGATAGTGCCACCTTGAGCCCATAGATTAGTGCTTCATACTCCGCCATGTTGTTGGTCGCCTTGAAGTCAAGGTGAACTATGTATTTGACCTTCTCCCCAGTCGGAGCGAGGAGAAGGACTCCAGCTCCGGCCCCCTGCTTCTGCACGGAGCCGTCAAAGTAGAGAGTCCAGTGAGGCTCGGTGAAGACCGAAACCTTGGGTTCCAGCTTCTTCTCACTGGGGCCCCCAGGATTTGATGGATAGGGGGTTCATTCCGCCATGAAGTCTGCCAATGCTTGACTCTTGATCGCTTGCCTTGGGACGAATTCAAGATCGAACTCGGCCAATTCTGCTGCCCACTTTGCAATGTTACCAGTAGAGTTGGGATTATGCAAGATTGCACGCAGTGGACAAGAGGTTACCACTGAAATCTTGTGAGCTTGGAAGTAGTGTCAGAGCTTCCTAGAAGCAATAAGAACTGCATAAAGCAGCTTATGCACCTCCAGGTACCAAGTCTTGGCGTGATGATGTACTTCGCTGATGAAGTACACTGGGCATTGGACTGTCCAAACCCTCCCGAAGGGGCCTGGAGCTTCCTCCTCATCAACCCGGACCCTCCCGGAGGGGTCCAGACCTTGTTCGGGGACCTCTGGGTTCCTACTGGAGGAACCTAAAGCTTCTTCTGTAGCGACCCGGACCTTACCGGAGGGTTCCGAATCTTGTTGCTCAGCAGAAGTGACTTCTCCACTTGAAGGAGGTGGCTCCTCTGGCATCTCACCTTGAGGATTCGAGTCTGGGAGCTTGGACCGAGACTCGTCTTCAGGTAGTTTCGAAACCTCCCAAAAGGGTCTGGATTCCTAAACTGGGGATGATTCCAGTCTTTCTGCAACCAGGACCATGCTCACAACTTCGTCAGTTGCCGAAATGTAAAGCAGAAGTGGCTCACCAGGATACGGAGCTACCAAGGTTGGTAGGATGGTGAGGAGCTGCTTCAGCTCCTGGAATGCATTTTCTGCTTCTTCAGACCATTGGAATGATCCGGACTTCCTCAATAGCTTGAAGAAGGGTAGTGCCCGTTCTGCTAGTCTTGAGATGAACCGGCTAAGGGCAGCTAGACATCCAGTCAGCTTCAGGACGTCCTTGATGCGGGTTGGTGGCCACATGTCTTCAATAGCTTTTATCTTCGCCGGATTTGCTTCTATTCCTCGGTGGTTCACCAAGAAACCAAGAAGTTTTCTGGAGCTAACCCCGAAGACACACTTGTCCAGGTTCATCTTCGTTCGAGTGACTCGCAACTTGTCGAAGACAGCTTGTAAGGTGTCAAGGAATGACTCCTTGTTCTTGATCTTGACGACGATGTCATCGACATACACTTCCACTACATCTCTGATGAGCTCTCCAAAAGTTTTGTACATAGCTCGTACAAATGTTGAAGCAGCGTTTTTGAGACCGAATGGCATGGCAGTATAACAATATAATCCATCTACTATGATGAAGGAAGTATGCTCTTCATCTTCCCTAGACATTCTGATTTGATGATACCCAGAATATGCGTCTAGGAAATGTAAGACCTATGTGTGCTGAATACATTGGCTTGTAGTGAATACACTTGGCTTTGATGATAAAAGTTTTAAATATCACCAAAACACCTTTTTGTCAAGGTCTGACTGTAGCTCTGAGCTACAGCAAGGTCCAACGGTAGGTCCGGCTTGTTTTGGGTAGCTCCATCTATGTTAGATGCTAGGACCGGCTTCTTGGTAAGGTCCGACTAGCTTTGGTTAGCTCCGGTGAGCTTTATCTTTAGCTCCGGCATGTCATTGTTAGCTCCGGCATGTCTTTGTTAGCTCCGACATGTCTTTGATAGCTCCGGCATATACTTGATAGCTCCGGCATGCTTTTGCTAAGCTCCGACGTACTTTGTCTAGATCCGGTTTCGGGTTGACTATTTTTGACTAGTTTTTGGTAAGCTCCGGTGCTAGGATCTACTAGTTTTGGAAAGCTCCAGCGCTAGGTTCTACTAGCTTTTGATAGCTCCGGCTCAAGCTCCGGGTTGCTCTGGCAAGGTCCGGAACTTGACCGAAGTGCTTCTGCTTTTCATTTGCATTGTTTCATACTTGCTTTACATGATTGGAAAGATTGCTTAGTATTCATTTGCTATGTTTGTGGTGCGTTTTGGTTGAATACGGTTGATATCGTTTCTACTGTGGTTTTGCAACATGCTTATGTGAGGTTCTCACGTAAGGTGTTCTGTTCGGAACTAACTTGAGTCAAGTCGAGGACTTGGGCTCGAATGGATTGTTTGTTTGTTCATGTGCAGGTGTTGCTTGAGTTCAAGTCATGGCTGGTGACAGGATCCATTGGACTAGTCTCAGGAGGAGATGAGGTTCCAACAACCAAGTTCGGGAGGAGCTGTGGTTGAGCGGGTCAGGAGGTCGCGCAGGATGATTGAATCAAGGGCAGTGCATATGAAGGTCAAAGGAAGGTGTTCGCACGTGTGCATGAGGTGCATGACGTGGCAATATGCTTCTATAGACGGATTATGGAAGGAAGATCTGATCGGAAGGATCGGATCGTATCGGTTGAAGACTTAGGCTGCTAGCTGAGTCGGTTATGGCTCGGTATGGAAATATCGAGTTGGTTATATTAGGATTTCGTGTGGGTCACGAATTTGAGTTGTTTAGGAATGTGGGATACGTTCTTAAGGTGTTTGGAAGTCTTAAGATTGCTTCTATTTGCGTATCGAAGAGTCCTAAGCAGTTATGGAAAGTTCCGATTGTGATCGGATTAGGATTGGAGTCCTAGTTGAGATTGGGATGGTCTAAGGGCTGGTTATATAAGCGAGGGAAGGCCAAAGCTCGATAGAGGACTTTGGGGGCTGTTCCTCTTGTGTTCTATTGAATAAAATTCGTAGTTTGAAGGAACTTTTGTGCCTTGTTCGTCCGACTTGTTCCAGACAAGTTTTATTCGTCGAGTTTCTGGACAGCACTACCCTTTGTCGGTGGTTTTATCATAACTCAAGTTTTACAGATCCAATTGACGTGATTCTTCTTTTATTGTCTTCACAACTTGATTATCTATCATATATTAAAATTTCATGGTCATTGGATTTGTGGTTTTTGATCTACATGAGTTTCTTTGCAGTATTCCAGAAACTGTTTTTCTCGGGTAGGTCAGATTGACATAGTCTGATCTTTCGATGATAACTTGAGTTTTTCTCGATGGATTTGAGTAATTCCTTTTGTGTTGTCTTCGTGACTTGATTCTATCTGATATCTATCACTTTTGTCACGGTGAAACACGTTTAGATTAGTCTCATACACGATTTCTTTAACAGATCATTTTTCCCGCCGAAAGGGTTTAGGGTTTAATTGTTTCCGCTGCGTAAGATTTTTAAATCTACCATTCACCCCCCCTCTGGTAGCTTTTCACGTGCTATTCGATCCTACAATTGGTATCATAGCCACGGTGCTCTAATCTTTGTGATTTGCACGTGTTTTTGACTAATCATCATGGAGAAGTACTCCGCCAAACCTTGTGTGTTTGCTGGTATTGATTTCCAGGTTTGGAAGGCACGCATGGAGGCTTTCATCCAGGCACAAGGCTTTGCAATATGGGAGAAGGTGTATAAGCCTTATGAAGTCCCACCCAATGATCAAGTCGCGGCCACAAACCTACGGGACGTCGACAACAACAACAAAGCCCGAAACTTGATCATCCAAGGACTCACCCAGAGCGACTTTGATCGTGTCGCGCACCTCCGGTCAGCATACGATGTTTGGAGAGCTCTCTGTGATTATCATGAAGGCTCCAACACAATCAAGGAGGTCAAACAAGATATGTTCAAAAAGGAATATATGCGTTTTGAGATGCAACCAGGTGAGTCTATCGATGACCTCTTTGCTCGTTTCAATAAAATTCTTAGCAACTTACGTAGTGTCAATGTTAATTTTTCTGATGTTGAGAATGCTAGACAACTTCTTAGTGCATTAGACATGTCAGTTTGGGAGATGAAAGTAACATCCATTCGTGAATCAACTGTCATGAGTTCTCTTACATTAGATGTACTTTACTCTAAACTAAAAACTCATGAAATTGACATCCTAGCACGTAAGAACCCAAACAAGTCTATTGCATTTGTCTCACAACGTGATATGTCTAGCTCCGACCAATCATCATCCTGCAATACTCTTGCTTTGTTGTCCTCACTAACCCTGAAAAAGATCGATAAATTTCCAGAAGAGGAGTTGGCACTCATCTCTACTAGATTCTCAAAAGCATTGCAAAATGTGAGAACTAGAAGGAGAGGAAGCTCCGGACCTCAACGCTGTTTTGAATGTGGTAAAATAGGACACTTTCGTACAGAATGCCCTAACCTTTCAGGTCCGACCACCCGGGAAGAAAAACAAAGCAAGGTTCGAACCTCTTCTGGAAACTCCAACAAGAAGAAGAAGGGTACCATAGGACGCAAGATGATTAACATCTTCATCACCGCACTTCAAGAACTTAGTTCAAGTGATGTAGACTTTGAAAGTGATGAAGATGATGACGACCTGGCCAACTTATGCTTCATGGCGGGCAAAACAAGATCAAGATCAAGTCAGGAGGATGCAGAACACAGCAGTGAAGACGATGAGGTATGTTCTACCTGCAATGAAATGTGTGATGCTATTTCTCGTGCAACTATTATTGTCAAGAAAAAGGACAAAAAGCTTAGGGATAATGCTGCTAAAATTGAATCACTAGAATCTGAAATTAACCGTTTAAAAACTTTGATTCCTAGTGATGATGCATGTCCCTCATGTGACTTAATCTATGAACAATTGTCCACATTAAGAAGTGCACACTCCTCCATTCTAGATAGACTTGATGAAGAAATTGAAAAGAACAGAGAGCTTGCTGCACTTAATGATAAAAACTTAAAAGATGCTTCTTGTTCTACAGATGATTTGCATTGTTCTGCATGTGAAAATCTTGATAAGAAACTAAAAGATGCAATGAATGAAATTTCCATTCTGAACAATTCTTTATGATCTCATGAAGTTAAAAATTGTTCCAATTGCGAACTAAAAGGAAAAACTTCATGTGCAAACTGCCTAGACTTGTCTAAAAAACTTGATGACATGAATAGGACACTAGGTCGGTTTTGTAATGGGAATAAGAATCTAAACTTGCTGATGAATTCTTCCAAGTCTTGCAAAGATAAACCTGGTTTAGGTTTTGATTCTCTTGTTCATGCTAAGGCACATCCACCTAAAACTGTAAAGTCATTAGGAAGTGGTTTGATTCAAACAGTTCCTAAACAAAAAGAAGTGGTTTTCAAATCTGCAGGAATGTTGCTTCATTTGGTTTCAAATAAAAATATTGCTTGCTCATCTAGACATGAACACAAAGTTAAATTTCATTGTACCTTCTGTGGTAGAGATGGTCATGTCATAGATTTTTGTTATAGACTAGCTAAACAACAGAAAAAGGAAAGAAAAATTGCTAGATCTTATAACGTTCATGCAATTAGAAAAACACAACCTGCTTTAGTGAGCCAGAAATTTGAAAAGGTAGCTTCCGGACCTTCTGGTAAGAAATCTACAAAGGCAGCTCCGGTAGTTATGATAGCTTCGAGAGCTCCCGGATCTTCTGCTGTTCCCTCCAAAGCTTTAGTTGTTGCCTCCGGACATTCTGCTTTTACCTCCAGAGCTACTGGTTTTCACTCTAAACAAGTAACAACTTCTAAATCAATTGTTAAGAACAGAAAACCTCAATCTTTGACTCATAAACCTGCTGTTTTGTCTCAGCTTTCGCGTGTTTTTCCTGCTCCACGTCGTGTGACTCAGTACTGGATACCTAAATGCCTTTTGACTAACCCCAGTATTGAGTCATCGATGCATTGTGCTTCTATGTAGGTTACACGTTTGAGGAAGGAGAACATTTGGATTGTGGATTCAGGTTGCTCACGCCACATGACCGGTAACAAAGATTGGTTCTCCTCCCTCTCTTTTGTGTCACGTGTAGAGAATGTTACTTTTGCCGATAATTCTTCAACTCCTATAATTGCTAAGGGTTCGGTTAGAGTAAATGATCACTACACTTTGAAGGATTTGGCACTTGTCAAAAATTTGAAATACAACTTGCTTTCTGTTTCACAATTGCTAGATGAAAATCTAGAAATTATTTTCAATAAAAATTGCTGCAAAGTTGTAGGTTCAAATAGTGAGCTTATTTTTAACATGTCTCGGTTTGGAAGAGTTTTTAAAGCTGATTTTGATATGTCTTCCTCTAAGCATAGGTGTCTAGTTGCTAATGATTCAAAGGACTTATATTTTTGGCATCGTAGACTTGGTCACGTAGGCTTTGATCACCTAACGCGTGTTAGTGCTCTTGATCGCATACGTGGGTTGCCTAAGCTTAAAAGGGACAAAAAAATTGTGTGCTCTTCTTGTAGACATGCTAAGATGGTTGCAGGTTCACATACTCCTCTCACAATGATCATGACAACTGAACCATGTCAACTTTTGCACCTTGACACCGTAGGACCTTCACGTGTTCAATCCTTCGGAGGTAAATGGTATGCTCTTGTTATTGTTGATGATTATTCTAGATATTCTTGGGTGTACTTTATGGCGTATAATAATGAAGTTTTTAGTCACTTTAGAACTTTATTTCTTAGATTATCAATTGATCACCCAGGATCGTTAAAAGCAATTAGAAGTGATAACGGAACTGAATTTAAAAATCAATCTTTTGATCACTTTTGTGCTGAAAATGGAATAGATCATCAATTCTCTTCACCATATGTACCTCAACAAAACGGTGTTGTAGAAAGAAAGAACAGAACCTTAGTTGAGATGGCTAGGACTATGCTTGATGAATATCAAACTCCTAGGAAATTTTGGGCTGATGCATTAGCAACCGCTTGTTATGTCTCAAATCGTGTTTTCTTGCGTGCTAAGCTAGGTAAAACACCATATGAGCTCCGGTTTGGACATAGGCCTAGTGTTACACACTTTCGGGTCTTTGGTTGCAAATTCTTTGTTAAGAAACATGGTAATCTTGATAAATTTGAACCTAGATCCATTGATGGCATGTTTCTTGGTTATCCATATCATACTAGAGGCTACCGTGTGCTTTTACTTGACACTAACAAAATTGTGGAAACTTGTGAAGTGTCTTTTGATGAAGCTAGCCCAGGTACTAGCTCCGGTGTTGCAGGACCAGATCCGTATCCTCAGGGGGAGGGTATTTTCGAAGATGAAGAAGAGCCGGTGATACTGCCTGATAGTTCCGAAGCTGACACGTATCCAGCTCCGGACATTGAACAAGCTCCGGCTATCACCTCTACTGGTCCTGATCGTCCACAAGTCACAAGCTCATCAATCTACGATGAACCTAATGAAGAAGAAGCTTGTGAGACATCTGTTCCCCTACATTTTTACAAAGATCATCCCCCACAACAGATTATTGGAAGCTTGCACGAACGAGTCACACTGTCTAGGTTTTGCGATCCAAACTCTCATGCTCATTCTGCTTTTGTTGCTTCTTTTGAACCCAAAGATATATCACACGCACTCACTAATGAATCTTGGATTATTGCCATGCAAGAAGAGTTAGAAAATTTTGAAAGAAATAATGTTTGGAAACTTGTACCTCCACCTCAAGGTCACACTTTAATTGGAACTAAATGGGTATTTAAAAATAAACAAAGTGAGGATGGGGTTGTGGTTAGGAATAAGGCTAGGTTGGTTGCTCAAGGTTTCACTCAAGTTGAAGGTCTAGATTTTGATGAAACTTTTGCTCCTGTCGCTAGATTAGAAGCCATAAGAATTTTGTTAGCTTTTGCAGCATCTAAAGGTTTTAAGCTATATCAAATGGATGTTAAAAGTGCTTTTCTTAATGGCTACATAGATGAGGAGGTTTATGTCAAACAACCACCAGGTTTTGAAAATTCAGATTTTCCTAATCATGTTTACAAACTGTCCAAAGCCTTATACGGTCTCAAACAAGCCCCTAGAGCATGGTATGACAGGTTAAAAACATTCTTACTTGAAAAGGGGTTTACCATGGGCAAGGTTGATAAAACTCTATTTGTGCTTAAACATGGCAATGACTCATTATTTGTTCAAGTGTATGTGGATGATATTATCTTTGGTTGTGCTTCTCATGATCTTGTGTCCAAGTTTTCAGCAATGATGAGTTCCGAATTTGAAATGAGTATGATGGGAGAACTCACTTACTTTTTGGGGCTGCAAATCAAGCAAACCAAGGAGGGTACCTTTGTGCATCAAACGAAGTATACCAAAGACCTCCTAAGGCTCTTCAACATGGACAAAAGTAAGCCTCTTCGGGCACCAATGGGAACAACAACAACACTTGAACTTGATGAAGATGGTGAATCCGTGGATCAAAAAGAATATAGAAGCATGATCGGATCACTTTTGTACCTCACGGCATCAAGACCGGACATACAATTCAGCGTATGTCTTTGTGCACGGTTTCAAGCTTCCCCACGTGTTTCACATCGTCAAGCCGTCAAAAGGATTCTCAGATACTTACATGGAACTCAAGAATTTGGCATTTTTCTTCCTTCTTCCTCAACCATTACTTTGAAAGCTTTTTCGGATGATGATTTTGGGGGTTGTAGGATTGATAGGAAAAGTACTTCCGGTGCTTGTCATTTTTTGGTAATTCTCTTGTTGCTTGGTCCTCTAGAAAACAAATTTCAGTTGCACAATCCACAGCTTAATCTGAATATATAGCTGCTGCTAGTGCTTGCTCACAAATTCTTTGGATTGTTCAAACACTTAAGGACTATGGGGTTGATCTAGATAGTGTTCCACTGTTCTGTGATTACACTAGTGCCATTTGCATTGCCAAAAACCCCGTGCAACATTCTAGAACTAAGCACATTGATATTAGGTATCACTTTCTCCGAGATAACGTTGAAAAAGGAAACATTGTGCTTCACCATGTAGATACCGAACATCAATTGGCTGACATTTTTACAAAACCTTTGGATTTCACTCGTTTTTGTTACATTCGTAGTGAAATAGGGGTTATGCATCCTCATGGCTTAAATTGAGGGGGAGTTTTTGAAACTTGGGAAGTCTATGTGTGAATCTGAAATTAAAATAATATGAGCATAGTATTTCATACATACATGACTCTGTGATTCCTTTTACATGCTGAAAGTTCTTACTACATTACTCGTGTTATACATTTTGTAGTTTTTGCCATGTCTAGTAATTGGAATAATTACTTACACTAAATCTGGTCATGGTCGAACTTTCTTGCTGTTTTGAACTTGTTGCATGCTCACAAATGCTTTTAATCATTAAGAATTCATCAAGTAATCAACTCACATGTTGAGTTTTTATGAACAAATATAAATTGAGAAAAGATCAAGAGAATATGCATGCATCGCACTTCTTCTTTTGAGATGGCTTGTCATTGCACTTAGATATGAACTTGGAAGAAGTTGTGTATGACTAAAACCATGTCCTTAAGCTTCTGATTGTCAAATGACATAGGCTTGGCTTGGTTGGTTAGAATAAGGCAGATGCGCATATAATCTCTTGCAAATATCATATTATCTAAATTTATGCTTTGAAAAATAATAAAATGCAGCAAGTAGTGTCATTCTTTCAGGTTTTTAAATAGTTAAGTTTGTGAGATCATGACTTGCTTAAATTGAAAAATTACATTTGATCTCTAGCATGGCTTACACTACCTTATGTATTTTATTGATGTGATAATGTAAGGTACTTGATAGTATGACTTGGATGAGCTTTGTTTATATGTATATGTTATAATATGCTCATAACAACTAAAGAGGGAGAGATAATTTGTTTATATGCTCATGACTTGCTGAATACATTGTCAAAGGGGGAGAGATAAGCATGAAAAGAAAGAGAATAAGGGGAGATAATAAAGGGGGAGAGATAATGACAGATAATATGGGATAATTTTTCTTCTCATTTTACTTTTGATTTACAAAGGGGGAGAAATTTCTTTCAAAACTTTTATGTGAATAAGCCAATGTTCGGATTTTAAATGGTGTTGCTAATGCATTCATCAAGGGGGAGATTGTAAGACCTATGTGTACTGAATACATTGGCTTGTAGTGAATACACTTGGCTTTGATGATAAAAGTTTTAAATATCACCAAAACACCTTTTTGTCAAGGTCCGACTCTAGCTCTGAGCTACAGCAAGGTCCGACGGTAGGTCCGACTTGTTTTGGTTAGCTCCAGCTATGTTAGATGCTAGGACCGGCTTCTTGGTAAGGTACGACTAGCTTTGGTTAGCTCCGGTGAGCTTTATCTTTAGCTCCGGCATGTCTTTGTTAGCTCCGGCATGTCTTTGTTAGCTCCGGCATGTCTTTGATAGCTCTGGCATATACTTGATAGCTCCGACATGCTTTTGCTAAGCTCTGACGTACTTTGTCTAGCTCCGGTTTTGGGTTGACTATTTTGACTAGTTTTTGGTAAGCTCCGGTGCTAGAATCTACTAGTTTTGGAAAGCTCCGGCGCTAGGTTCTACTAGCTTTTGATAGCTCCGGCTCAAGCTCCGGGTTGCTCTGGCAAGGTCTAGAACTTGACCGAAGTGCTTCTGCTTTTCATTTGCATTGTTTCATACTTGCTTTACATGATTGGAAAGATTGCTTAGTATTCATTTGCTAAGTTTTTGGTGCTTTTTGGTTGAATACGGTTGATATCGTTTCTACTGTGGTTTTGCAACATGCTTATGTGAGGTTCTCACGTAAGGTGTTGTGTTCGGAACTAACTTGAGTCAAGTCGAGGACTTGGGCTCGAATGGATTGTTTGTTTGTTCATGTGCAGGTGTTGCTTGAGTTCAAGTCATGGCTGGTGACAGGATCCATTGGACTAGTCTCAGGAGGAGATGAGGTTCCAACAACCAAGTTCGGCATGAACTGTGGTTGAGCGGGTCAGAAGGTCGCGCAGGATGATTGAATCAAGGGCAGTGCATATGAAGGTCAAAGGAAGGTGTTCACACGTGTGCATGAGGTGCATGACGGGTCAATATGCTTCTAGAGATGGATTATGGAAGGAATATCTGATCGGAAGGATCAGATCGTATCGGTTGAAGACTTAGGCTGCTAGCTGAGTCGGTTATGGCTCGGTATGGAAATATCGAGTTGGTTATGTTAGGATTTCGTGTGGGTCACGAATTTTAGTTGTTTAGGAATGTGGGATACGTTCCTAAGGTGTTTGGAAGTCTTAAGATTGTTTCTATCTGCGTATAGAAGAGTCCTAAGCAGTTATGGAAAGTTCCGATTGTGATCGGATTAGGATTGGAGTCCTAGTTGAGATTGGGATGGTCTAAGGGCTGGTTATATAAGCGAGGGAAGGCCAAAGCTCGATAGAGGACTTTGGGGGATGTTCCTCTTGTGTTCTATTGAATAAAATTCGTAGTTTGAAGGAACTTTTGTGCCTTGTTCGTCCGACTTGTTCCAGACAAGTTTTATTCGTCGAGTTTCTGGACAGCACTACCTTTCGTCGGTGGTTTTATCATAACTCGAGTTCTACAGATCCAATTGACGTGATTCTTCTTGGGTTGTCTTCAAAACTCTATTATATATCATATATCAAAATTTCACGGTCATTGGATTTGTGGTTTTTGATCTACACGAGTTTCTTTGCAGCATTCCAGAAACTGTTTTTCTCAGGTAGGTCAGATTGACCATAGTCTGATCTTTCGATCATAACTTGAGTTTTTCTTGACGGATTTGAGAAATTCCTTTTGTGTTGTCTTAGTGAATTGATTCTCTCTGATATCTATCACTTTTGTCACGGTGAAACACGTTTAGATTAGTCTCATACACGATTTCTTTAACAGATCATTTTTCTGCCGAAAGGGTTTAGGGTTTAATTGTTTCCGCTGCGTAAGATTTTTAAATCTACCATTCACCCCCCCTCTGGTAGCTTTTCACGTGCTCTTCGATCCTACAGGAAACACAGTAATTTACACCCGGAGGTGGAATCCACTATCTGATCTATTCTAGGTAGTGGGAATGGATCTTTTGGACATGCCTTATTCAGTGTAGTGTAGTCGATACACATCCGAAGCTTCCCGCCGGCCTTGGGTACATCGACTGGGTTTGCCAGCCATTTTGGGTGGAAGACTTCTCAGATGAATCCAGCTTCGAGCAACTTCTTCACTTCTTGACATATGAATTTATGTCGCTCTACTGATTGCTTCCGAGGCTTCTGATGTACAGGCCGAGCGTCGGGATAGATCTTCAGATTGTGCTCCATCACTTCCCTAGGGATCCCATGCATTTGTGACGGTTGCCAGGCAAACACGTCGACATTAGCCTAGAGGAAAGTGACGAGCGCGAGTTCCTATTTGTCAGTTAGACCTCTCGATATAAGGGTGGTCTGAGCGGCGTCAGAACCGATTTGGAAGACTTTGACAGGAATGTCGATGTCGCCGCTTGGTTGCACGCGAGGTGCAGAGGTTGAGCCTCTATGATGAATGCTCAGGGGTTTCAGAGCTTGCTCCTTTCCGGATTCTTCCTCCTGTGCTATAGCAAGCGAGTGGAGTTCTTCCAGAGCTGTCACTCCAGCGGTGCGATCTCCACAGATTCGGAGAACACCAGCTGGTGTTGGCATCTTCAACACCAAGTAGCCATAATGAGCATCAACCATGAATTTGTATAAGGCTGACCTGCCCAAAATGGCATTGAAGGGTAAGTTGATCTGCGCCATGTCGAAGACCAACTTCTCAGTGTGGTAATTCTCCCGGGTCCTGAAGGTCACTGTCGACTGTTGGAGTCGGCAGATCTCCTGACACTACTAAAGTGTTGAAGGAGTTTGTAGTTCGGTGTGGGCGTGCGGAGACTCAAGAAGGTGAATCACGATTGGACACGAGAAACACAGTGGTTTACGTGGTTCGGGCCGCCTGAGCGTAATACCCTACTCCACGGGTGTGTGTGTGTTGTATTAGCTTGTGTACCTGAGAGCGTTCGAGAGCCTCAGAATCCCCCTTGTGTATCGTCGGTTTGTCCTTTTATAATACAAGGACAAACCGTTACAAGTTAGCCTGGCCCGACATGTGGCCCCGGCGGTTACTAGTATTGATACACGATTAATTGTTGTTAATAACCCTGTAACGGGCCCCGACAGTGCCGTTACAGGTGTTAAGATTATCCGATTAATTGTCATTAACATGGAATTAATGACAATTAATTGAGTCTTGAAGTCTGCGGCTATCCTTTGAAGATCCAGAGTCGTTACAATGTCTTCCGGTGGTTTGAGGCGGCCAGCTCCGACGTTTGGACACGTGGCAGCTCCGGAGCTTGCTTGTGGGAAGCGGGAAGCTCCGGGGTGGCCTGGCACGTGTCATGTCCGGAGCTTCTCTCGGTCAGGGGTTAAGTCCGGAGGTGCCGTTTCGGTACCTAGCCCGGAGCTTCACCCTTGTGGGTAGTAGCTCCGGTTTGGCAGTACACGTGGCAACCTAGGGGTTAACCATGTTGGAGAAGCAGGTCCAGTTAGGTCTGACAAGTGGGCCTCCAAGGGTCTTCAATTTGAGTAGACGTCCTTCCCTTGAGATCTTTGTAACCTCAGGGGGTGTATGGTTTTTAGGGTACCGACAGTGGCCCCCTGGACCTACCTCCGGGGAAAGCCACCGGGGTGAAGTCATTCCGTCGGAGGTGGGTCCATACTAACGAATCTTGAACTGGGTCTTCAGAGGTGCCGTTGGTGGGGCTTTACGGTTAAATCCCGACGCTTGGCGCACCTCAGGCGGCAGATAAGATCTTTGACGTGCGGATCTCTCGCAATTGAAGGTCGCCGGTTCCCGATACGAAAACCGTATCGGTTCCGCGCGCCTTGTCAGTTCGCCGCCTTTGGGTTTCCCGCCTCGTGATGACAACTGTTCGCCTGGGTAAGAGCCTCGACTTGATCGTCAGGGCGGTCCCGGGCCCTCTTGTCATCGGCAGGGTTGAATTCTTGAGTAGTATCCTTGGCTCTCCTGCAGTTTCCATCCAAGCGTTGCGAGGGCTTACTTAAGAAGGAAAGCGCACCGTCGGGAGTTCTTTACGCTTCCAATCTGTTCTTGCGCTCAAACTCCCGACTTGTACTTTGCTCCTCTTCTCTTGCCTAGCTGTGCTGCGATGGAGTTGGGTCTGCGTGAGAGTCGCATGAAGACGGACAGCGATCTGAAGAAGGTCCGGGCCCTCATGGGGTGGTCTTCGGACTTCTTCAACCGCTCGGTCCGCGCCGGCGGAGAGCTCCCCTTTGAAAAGGAGCACTCTGGTGAGATGGTGTACTTTTCCTCGTACACCATGGTGGGGCTGATCCCACCGTTTTCTTCTTTCTTCTTGATGCTGCTGGACTTCTATGGCCTGCAGCTGTACCACCTTGGCCCTCACTCCATTCTCCTTGTGTCCATCTTTGTCCACTTCTGCGAGATGTGGGTGGGCATCCCTCCCTGCATCGAGCTCTTCCGAACCTTCTTCACCGTCCAAACCACCGGCCGAAGCGATGAGTATCTTGGCTTCTACTACTTCGTGAAGCGCAAGAAGTGCCCATTCAAGTACCTCCGGTCATTCCCTTCCGGGAAGTGGGATGACTGGAAGAAAGATTGGGTAGTCGTCCGGGTGGAGGAGCATGAGCGGTTGGAGTTGCCAGACGGTCTGCCCGGTATTGACACGTCGGTATGGAGCGAAGTTCCGGTGCTGGCGGAAGCTTTCGACCCTGTCCTGACCAGGATCCGCCAATGTGTGGAGGGAGTATTGACTCCCCAGGCGGTGTTCTGCAACTTCCTGTCCAACAGGTGGGCACCGCTGAAGAGGAGGGAGAAGCTCGCCTGGGCCCTCAACAGCGTGATGGACGAGGACCGGGTTGAGACCGGGTTGAAGTCCAGCATGGTGGGGAAGACCTTGGAGTTTCACCTCAAGAAATTCCAGCACGGCATCGACGTTGACGGAGATTACTTGACTCCGCCGCCGGCTTTCCTCCCTCTGAACGTGGAAGTTGAGTTCAGCAGGGAGCTCCGGCGGAAGATGCCCGCGCTTGACGACCTTGGTGTCGTCGAGAGAAGATCAACCAGCCGGTTGGCGATCCCCGGGTTGTCCGGAGACGGCTCCGCCCCTGTCCCACAGCCTAGAGCTGAGGTCATCGGCAAGGGCAAGGAGCTGGCGGAGGAGCCGGAAAGCCGGAAGAGAAAGCTGCGACATGCTGACGGAAGGTCCGTCGGGCCTGCCACTTCCTCCCCGGTTCCTCCTCCTCAGGAAGGAAGATCCTCCGCCGCCGTGGCGAATGTCCCCGTGGTGGGGTCCTTCCGGAACGTTACTGTTCCGACGGTGGGGTCCTCCCGGAGTGCGACTGTCCCCGTGGTGGATCCCTCCCGTGGTGCTAGCTCCGGGCGTGCGACTCCGGCATCTGGAGCGGTGAGGGCCTCCAGGTCCAGAGTTCCTCCCGATCAGGGAGAGCTCTGACCCGGGAAACGCCCGCGGCTGTGGCAAGTCCTGGGAGTCCTCCCAGAGCTCCTACGCTGATCGTGGCCAGCCCGGATCGTCCAGGAAAGAGGTTCCGCGCAAGCTGGTGCGTGAGCCTCCCAAGGTAATTTTTCTTTTTTACCTCGATTAACTTTTTAATTGTAGCATCTGTTTGCTCAATTTCTTCGTTCTTCATCTGCAGCGTTCCCAAGAAGGGGAGTGAAGCTCCACCCCCAGCCACAGTGTCTGAGGCTGCGAGGGCTTCTGCTCCAGCCCCGGTGCCGCCCCAAGCGGAGGCTGCGACAGCTCCGGTGCCGGCTGTCGTGGTCATGGACCTCGACTCGTCTCCGGAAGTTCCCGTGGTAGCGCCGGACCACGGGAATGAAGATGCGCCAGCGGCACCCGTCCCGGAAGTGGAAGCTCCGGGTCCTGGTGCTGCAGTAGTAGAAGCTCCAGCCGTTGAGTCGGAGGAAGTAGCAGTCCCGGCTTCGGAGCCGGACAGTGCTGAAGCCCCGGCGATTGAGCCGGAGGTGGCTGAAGCTCCGGCATGCGGGCCGGAAGTTGAAGTGGTTCCGGCAGTTGAGCCGGTTACTTCTGAAGCTCCGGCCGCAGAGCCGGTGATTGTTGGAGCGCCGGCCGCAGAGCCGGCGGCTGAAGAGGCGAGGGAGCTTGAGCATCCCTCAGAAGAAGTGTCCCGGCCGGAGCCAGTGGAGGTGACGACGTCGATGGTACTTGTGGCAGAGCCAGAGTGCCTGAACGAAGTCGCCGGCCCCCAGCCTGAGGGGGCAAATGAAGACTTGGTGGCGGGACCTCCTTCGATGGCGACTGAGGCCATCCCGGAGGAGGGTCCTAGCGCTTTGGAAGCTCGGGGTTCCACTCTCGTAGAGTGGGACCCAATTTTTGTAAGTGAAGACCCGCTGGAACTAGCGGAAGAGATCCCAGCAGGTCCGGAGCCCATCCCGCTGTCGATGTCCATCGACAACGCCTGCTCCAGTCTACGTCAGGTCCAACTGGCCTTCTTCCACGACAGCAAGGCTCTTGAAGAGGAGCGCCAAACCCTTAGGCGGTGGCGTAATCGGCTCCACTTCGAGACTAAGCTGGCGCAGTCGAGGCTTGCGGATGACAAGGAATGGATCAGGCGGGAGAAGATCCGCCTGGAGCTCTGGGGTGAACTGCTGGACGAGAGGGAGAGCATGACTCACGCCCTCGACGCTCAATCCCGGGAGTTCCATGACCAAGCCAAGGCTGCTAACGACGCGGCCAATGCTCGGTTTGATCAGCTCGAGGCCATCAGCACCGCACTCATCAAGCGCCGAGAGGCACTTGAAGGGAGGGAAAGACGGCTCGAGGATGAGGAGCAAAAACTCCTAGAGCTACGGGATGACGTCTTGCGACGGGAAGAAGAGCTCGCTGAGAAAACAGCTCTGGCGGACAAGGGCCTCGAGGAGCGCACTAAGAAATTGGAAGAGCGCTGCCTCGAGGAAGAGGAGAAGACCTGGGTGCGGGGGCAGGAACTCTACGAATACGAGTGTGCCCTTGTCGCCCGGGAGAAGAAAGTGGAGGCTAGGGAGAAGGACCTGGTCGACCGCCGGAACAAGATCCACCTCCGGGAGGAGGAGCTCGGAAGACTTGAGAAGCGGGTTGCTGCGAAGATCCAGCAAAACGCCAAAGAAGTTGAGCGCCTCGCCCGCGAGAATTCGGAGCTGACGGCGGCCCGGAGATCCCTGGAGGAGATGAAGAACTTGAGGAAGGCGGACTCCCTGCAGATTTGGGAGTTCCTGGGCAAGGCCGACGACGCGCTGACGCTGATGGGTTCCAGCCCCGTGCACCCGGATGATCCGGAGCCGGAGCCTGACCTCGCGTTGCAAGCGTTGAGCGCCGCAGGCAGCAAGCTCTCCAAGGTGGGCGATGTCATCGCGGACCAGCTGGAGGTCGAGGGGCAATCCCTGGCTAGGAACGTCACAGAATATGTGTTGACGTGCTACACCAGCCGGAACTCTCGATTTCCTCTGGACCCGGTGCTTGAAGGCCCCGTCGAAGGAGAAGGCGAAGCTACCCGAGCCCGCGTGTCGGAGGTTGCCCAGAAAGTCGCCGAGTTCTTTCATAGGGTCTAGGACCGTCTCTTTTAGCCTTTACTTGTATCTTCTCTTCTTCCTCAATTTTGTAATCCCTTGTCTCCAGATGTAATCTCCGGTCTTCAGATGAAATGAAATCCCCAATTTTTTGCGAATTTCATTCTTTTGTCTTCAACATCTTTATCTTCACTTGGCCCCCTACCTGGCGCGCCAACTGTCGACTGTTGGAGTCGGCAGATCTCCTGACACTACTAAAGTGTTGAAGGAGTTTGTAGTTCGGTGTGGGCGCGCGGAGACTCAAGAAGGTGAATCACGATTGGACACGAGAAACACAGTGGTTTACGTGGTTCGGGCCGCCTGAGCGTAATACCCTACTCCACGGGTGTGTGTGTGTTGTATTAGCTTGTGTACCTGAGAGCGTTCGAGAGCCTCAGAATCCCCCTTGTGTATTGTCGGTTTGTCCTTTTATAATACAAGGACAAACCGTTACAAGTTAGCCTGGCCCGACATGTGGCCCCGGCGGTTACTAGTATTGATACACGATTAATTGTTGTTAATAACCCTGTAACGGGCCCCGACAGTGCCGTTACAGGTGTTAAGATTATCCGATTAATTGTCATTAACATGGAATTAATGACAATTAATTGAGTCTTGAAGTCCGCGGCTATCCTTTGAAGATCCGGAGTCGTTACAATGTCTTCCGGTGGTTTGAGGCGGCCAGCTCCGACGTTTGGACACGTGGCAGCTCCGGAGCTTGCTTGTGGGAAGCGGGAAGCTCCGGGGTGGCCTGGCACGTGTCATGTCCGGAGCTTCTCTCGGTCAGGGGTTAAGTCCGGAGGTGCCGTTTCGGTACCTAGCCCGGAGCTTCACCCTTCTGGGTAGTAGCTCCGGTTTGGCAGTACACGTGGCAACCTAGGGGTTAACCATGTTGGAGAAGCAGGTCCAGTTAGGTCTGACAAGTGGGCCTCCAAGGGTCTTCAATTTGAGTAGACGTCCTTCCCTTGAGATCTTTGTAACCTCAGGGGGTGTATGGTTTTTAGGGTACCGACAGTCACCGGAAGAGTAATTGCACCGAGTGGAGTTATGGCCCCCGGACCTACTCTAGAGAAAGGTTGGGAGGGGCGAAGATCTGAAGGTCAGAGCTAAAGCTTGAGGAAAGCTTCGAATCTTATGAGGTTCAACCCCAAACCTCCGTCCACCATCACATGGTGGAGCTGGATGTTGTTGATGGTTGGAGATACCATCAATGGGAGTTGGCCAGCTCCGATCATGTTCCGACGGCAGTCTGATGCATCGAAAGTGATGCTAGTGTCCATCCACTTCCGTTGCGGCTCCGCCCTGGCAGTGGGAGCTACTGAGGACATGTCCCGCCGCAAGGTCTTGAGGACACGGCGGGAGGTGATGTCCCACGAACCACCAAAGATGGGGTTCATGGTTTTCTGACGTTCATTGTCGGAGACGTCGGATTCGTTGTCGACGGAGGTGTAAACAGCCTTCAAGACCTTTTTAGGGTCCTGAAAGCCTAACTCCTCTTCAGCCAGAGCTTCGTCGGCTTTCTATTTTCCTTCCCTTTGACGGAAAGGAACTTCTTCTCGGTGCTTGTTGTAGCGCACAACAAGGTTATGGACCTCCCGACAGTCTTCCAGGTTGTAGCAGTTCGACTTGTGTATAGGACACCACATCTTGGAGCTGCCACCGTCTTCAGGTGACGGCCGAGGTCATTTTTCGGGACGTGTCCTGCGGCCACCCGGAGCTGCAACAGCTGCGGCAGTAGAGTGCCGGCCGACGACTTTTTCTTGTCGTTGAACTTTTTCTTCTTTTTTCCACTCCCAGAGGTAGTGGCTTCACCCTTGGAGGACTTTTTTTGTCCTCCGGGGGTGGTTGAGAGTGCATTTCACAGCCCTCCGCAACTTTGGCGCATTTGTCTGCCAAGCTAAAGAGTTCCGTGACGCTGGTGATCTCCTTGGTCGCCAGCTTCTCCAGCATCTTCTTGTCTCGTATGCCTTGTCTAAATGCCACAATAACAGTGGCGCTTGAGATAGAAGGAATAGTGTTTCGTACCTGAGAGAACCTCTGGATGAAGGATCGCAGGGACTCTCCCCCCTTCTGCTTGACAGCAAAAAGATCCAGTTTGGTGCCTGGTTGGGTGTATGAACTCCCAAAATTGGCGGTGAACTGTTAGCACAGTTCCGCCCAACTGTTGATGGAGTCAGGCGGGAGACTCATGAACCAGGACCAGGCGGTCCCAGTCAAAGCCACAGGGAAGTAGTTGTCCATTACGGCCTCGTTTCCTCCGGCCGCAAGGATTGCGGTGGAGTAGATTTGGAGAAACTCAGCGGGATTGACATTCCCGTCAAATTTCTCTGGCAGGTGAGGCCGGAACTTTTGTGGCCATCTGACCATGCGTAGATGCATGGCCAGGGCAGAACAGCCTCCTCCTACTCCCTCGGGAGCAGGACTGTCCCGAGCCTCACGCCTTTCGCGAGCGCGTTCGATATGAGGATGCAACCATCCTGTTACCGGTAACGGCAATCAAGCTCCGCCCGGAGGTCGTGAGTTGAAAGCCTGGTTACCGTATGAGTGTGTCGCGCCCTGGAAGGCAGCGATGTCTCTTGTTGAGACGCAGCACGCCTCCTATGTTGGGAAGCGTGCGGACCAAGTCCGCCCGACACGGTCCAATGCTGTGATGGGGCCCGCCCCGAGGGGGAAGGACCTTGGTTGCTGATGCGATCGACTGCTGCTGCAACCAAATGTTCCACATCGGCCCTCCACTGCTCCATTGCACCCTGGGATGCACCTGGAGGCAGTGGGCATTGGAGAAGAGCATGCGCGGCATGGAGCGCATGTTCAGGATTGTTGTTCGCCGATGCCGTGACCGATGCAGACGCCCCATCCCGCTGTACAGCTTGATTCGCCGGTGCGGACGGTGGCGGCGAAGGCATGACTCCTGCTGGAGCCACATCACCTGCTGGCTGCTGCATGTTGGAGGGATTGCCTCCAGCAGATTGTGCAGCAGGATTGCCGTTGGACGATCCAGCAGCAGAGTTTACCATCCTTGAATCTTGGGCACCCCCTACCTGGTGCACCAACTGTCAGAGTTTCCTTCCAACAATTCTCTCGGTACTACCGTTGGTAGCCCGCAGAGTTTGTAGTTCGGTAATGGGAGCGTAGAGATTCAGAACACGATGGCAAATAGACACGAGGATTTATGTGGTTTGGGCAGCCTAAGCGTAATACCCTACTCCACGGGGTGTGTAGCTGTTGTATTGAGCGTCTGAGCACTTGTGAGTGTGTGTCAGAGCCGAGTAATGGAAGAGGTCTAAGAGTCGAGGCCAGAGAGAGTCAGCGCCCCTGTGTATCGCTCGACCAGTCCTTTTATAGTACAAGTACTGGTCGTTACATCGCTAGCCAGGCCCGACATGTGGCCCTGGCAGTTACTGATGCTTAATACACAATTAATGAGGTTAATTACCCTTAATAATGTGGTAACGGGCCTTGACAGTGCAGTTACTCGTATTAAGGGCCCTCCGATCGTGTGTCATTAATATAGTATTAATGACACTTAATCGGGTCTTGAAGTCTTTGATTGCCCCTTGAAGCTCCAAGCCGTTGGGGGTCCTCCTGTCTTGCTTGTTGAAGTTGAAGGTCCAACGGCTGAACACGTGGCAGCTTCGGAGCTTGCTTTCTGGGACAGGAAGGTGCGGTGCAGTTGTACACGTGTCAGGACTGGAGCTTCCCTCTGTCGGGGGTTAGGTCCGGAGGTACCGCACTGGTATTTAGCCCGGAGCTTTCCCATGTGTGGGACGTAGCTCCGGTTGCAGTATACACGTGGCAGCACCGGAACTAACCATAGATGGGAGGCAGGTCCGGCCATGTACGACACGTGGGGCCTTCGCAGGTCTTTAACTCAGACAGGTGAAGTTCCTTTGGTCTTTTTGCAGTCCCAAAGGGTATACGGTACGCACAGTACCAACAGTTACGGACTATGAAAGTTATGTTGATGTTGTTGGTTTCGATACAACATATAGAAAATTGGATGATGGTCGTCCACTTAGTTTCTTTGTTGGAGTAAACAATCATAAGAAAACAATTATTTTTGGTGCTGCACTTTTATACGATGAGACAACTTAAAGTTTCATTTGGCTGTTCAGAACATTTTTGAAGGTAATGTCAGGAAAGAAGCCGAAAACTATTTTAACAGATGAAGATGTAGCCATGGCTAAAGCAATCATAATAGTTTTACCGCACACTCATCATAGGCTGTGTGTGTGGCATATCAATCAGAATGCATGCAAGCATCTAGCTAGAACTGTTAAGAATTATAAAAAAATTAATATTGAATTTTAGAAATGCATTTATGATCAAAAAGAGGTGGATGACTTTATAAATGCGTGGAATAGATTTCTATTGATGTTTGAACTCCAAGGTAACCCATGGCTTGAAGGACATTTTGAAAAAAAAACTCATTGGGCACTAGTATACGGCATCAACTCATTTTCTGCTGATATGAGTACTATACAGAGAAATGAAAGCTGGAATAATGAAGTTAAAGACTACATTAGTGTAAAGTATGACATGCTTACATTCTTTGAGCACTTTGATAGACTTGTCCGGGATAAGCGATATGAATAAATTACACGTGACTTCAAAGCAAGTCAAAGTACACTTGTGCCAAAAGCAGATTTGAATATATTAAAACAAGCAGCTAAAGTATATACACTAGCAGTATTTAGATTATTTGAGGTTCAAGTTTTACAAACTTTAAACTGTGACTTATTCAGTTGTGGTGATGAAAATATGTACAAAGTAAAAGTTCATGGGAAACATCATGAACATGTTAAATTCTCACCTTTACAATCAAGAGTAAGCTGCAGCTGCAAGAAGTTTGAATTTGGTGGGATCCTATGCTCCCATGCACTGAAGATATTGGACATCAATAATACTAAATCAGTACTAGATGAATACATTTTAAAACGATGGACTATTGATGCGAAAGTTGTGCACATAACCACCAATATTAACATGCATGATGATCCCAAAGTTCAGCTATCGAATAGGTACTCTATATTATGCAGAACTTTCAATCGAATACTTGTTCGAGCTGCTAAATCAGAAGAAACATATGCTATTTCTACTGAAGCGGCTAACAAAGTAGCAGAAGAAATAGAAAAAAGCCTGAAAATAAGGCACAACCAGAATCTGAACACTTCGACTAATCCAGAAGGTTTGTATTAAGTAACACTACTCTTGTCATAGTTGCAGCTCTGTATCTCCTAATGCATGTATATACAGGTTTAGAAGAAACAATGAAGACAAGAAAACCAAGAGGCCTCAAGCTCAAGGGGAAGGAAATCCACGACTCATCAAGACCTATTGGTGGTTCGGAGAAATCAACGCAAAAAAAGGAAAAGGAAAAAAGAAAGATACTAATATAATGACTAAAACACCACCAGAATTACAAACAAGAACTATGGTACAGATTTTCAGTTTAAATATATTTTTGTAATTGATTGTTTATTCATGTTCCTTAGATTCCGTACCTCTTTCCTCTTATCCAGGGTCATGTGGAAATCAGCGTTGTCCAGTGACGCCTAGGCGGCGCCTAGGCATCCAGTCACTCCAGGCCGGATGCCATGGCCGGTCACCTCGACTGGCCGCCGGGCGCCGCCGCCATCCGCAGCTCGCCGCCACCGGGACAGGCGGGCAGAGGCTTGCCGCCAAGGGGAGGGGGGAGGGGGAGGAGAAGGGTGCCGCTTGGTGCCAGAGGAGCAGGAGACACGCTGGCGGCAAAAGCAAGGGAGAAGGATCGAGCACTGGCGGCGCTGCTGAGGAAAACATCGGGCAGGGGCAGGACTGATGGCAAGTGTTAGGGTTATTGAAAGCAACTAGGCCCCCATGAGGTATGGTTTCGGTGATTAATGACAACCATTGGATTTTACTAATGAATTTGTGGATGCAAGGTCTCCCATATCACTCATCACACTCAAATGAAATCTATATGAATATCATCTACTGCTCATTGGATATAATTGGAGACCCCTAAACAATCATTCTATGAGATCAATCAATGTTTATGAAGATTAGAAGTAAAAGCTCACATGTCAAAAATATTCAACCAAAATTGACAACACTCAATGCTTGATAATCATAAGAAGAATATTTCCAACCAATGCCTAAGAGGTCAATCGAGCAAATTCCAAAAGAATCACTTAGAACAACTCGAAGCAAACAAAATCAACTCATCGGATCAACCGATGTTTCCAGAAAACAACACATCGGTCGAGTTGGTTCAGCAGGAGAAGATGACCTCAAAACTAAGTACTCACCAGATCATCTGATGATAAAGGGCATGTTATATTGGTCCATCAATACAGTAAGCAAGCTCCCTGGACCAAGTGTAACACCGGACCATCCGATGTACAACTATAAACACATCGGTCGATCACTCCAGTAAGCATCAATTCTGAACCAATTCTGGATGAAGTGCCACCGGATCATCCGATGAGAAGGCAAGGGTAACATCGGTCTAACAACGGTCATATCTGACATAGTGACATCAGCTAATTTGGATTTGACCGATAATAACTGAAGGGGGATCATCAGATCATCCGGTGTTCGTAGAACTGTGATGTCAGCCTACTTTTCCAACGGCTATTTCGTGGAGGCTGGCTATTTATACCCCTTCAACCAGTCTATTCGATAAGTCTTGACAACCAGAGCTACTCTACACATTCTCAAGCATTCAAGACGTTGAGCTAACACTTCTACATCATCTACACCACTTACACACCAAGAGATAGGCTAGAACTTGCTAGAGATAGTGCTTGTGTGCTTCCATTCTTGGTGATTGGAGTCTCTAGTATAGTGAGAGCTGTAAGGGAGTGTCCCTTGGTGATTGTATTGGAGAGAACCTTCCGGAGCTTGCCAAGGCGATTGTGGAAGCCCGGAGGATCCAATTTGTACAAGGCTTGAGATCCACCTTGCCGAGGTTGGTAAACAGAGAAGTATAGTGAAGATCCCTGGTCTCGGTGACTTGGGAGTGGCTATACCATTTGGTGGGTGCCACAATGTGAATGTAGGAAGATCTTGACGATCTTGCCGAACCACGGGATAAATCTCCGTGTCTTCGTGTCTCCTCGAGAGTTTGCATTTTCTTCCTCTCCCCTTGCACTTATGCATTTCTTATATCGCAAAGTTACTATTCACTTGAATGCATAGGTTGTTTGCATAGAGAATTGGGCTTTTAGTAATTAAGTTTCATTGCTTTAATTTTTGAAAAGAAGCCCAATTCACCCCCCTTCTTGGGCATTCGATCCTTACAATTGGTATCAGAGCAAGGTTGCTCATTGGATCATTCTAGCTTCACCGCTAGAGAGCTAAAATGTCCAAGAATGGGGGTTCGGTTCCTATCTTCGAGGGCAAGAACTTTGCCTATTGGAAAGCACACATGCGTGCTTATCTAGAGGCTATTGCTCCCGAGGTATGGGAAGCGACCCATGCGGGGTTTGGTGAGCATAATTATGTTGGTGATCCAATCAAGTGGGATGCTAAATCTAGAAATGTCATTTATGAATGCATTAGCCAAGATGTGTTTGCTAGGATTGCTAACAAAGAAAAAACATGTGAAATTTGGGCTTGCTTGATTGAAATTCATGAGGGTTCTTCTCACATCAAAGAACTAAAATATCATATGCTTAAAGCCAAATATGATGAGTTCAAAATGCTACCTCATGAAAATGTCAATGAAATGTTTTCTCGCTTGAGTGTGCTTATGGAGGAAATTAATGCTCTTGACATTGCTTCTCTTGGAAAGGGACTCATCAACCGCAAGATTCTTATGCTCCTTCTCAAGCCAAAGTACAACATCATCAACTCCATGCTTCAAAAAGAATCTCTTGACCACATTGAAGTTTCGGAACTTATTGGAGAGATTCACGCTCATGAGATGAGTGTACTTGGGATGTTGGAGCAATCATCTTCAAAGACAATTGCTCTAAAGGCCTCCACCAAGAAAACAAGTCTCAAGAAAAAGAAAGTGGTTGAGCTCAGCTCAAGTGAAGAAGAGCAAGCATCAAGTGAAGATGATGTTGATGAGCTTGCTTTGATGATGAGAAAGTTCTCTCGCTTGAACTCCAAAATTGCCAAGAAGGGATACACCTTTGATCCCAAGAAGAAAGCTTTTTTACCAAGGAGAGATGACAACAAGACTTGCTACAATTGTGGTGATCAAGGCCACATCTCCTATGATTGTCCAAAACCAGACAAAAGAAGAGAGAACCACAAGGGCAAGCATCGCAAGCTTGAAGATAGTGAGGATGATGAAGAGGACAAGCCCAAACCAAGATCCTTTGAGAAGAAGAAACATGACAAGGGCAAGAAGGCAAAACTCTTCCCAAAGAAGAGGAAAGGTCCACAAAAGGTGTTCATGTGTGAGGCAAATGAATGGATCATCGACGAAGAATCAAGTGATGAAGAGAGTGAAGTGGAAGAAGAGAGTTTGGCCGGCCTTACCATTGCCAACAATGATGACTCACCTCTACATCTACCTCCCATGTGCCTCATGGCTAAAGGTAACACCAAGGTATGTGATGACTCTAGCGATGATGAGATTTCCCCCGATGATTTAACTTCACTAATAAATGAATACCACACTATCATTAAGAGGGAAAAGAGTAAGGTCAAGGCCCTTGAAGAAACTCGTGCTAAGCTTGAGAGTGCTAACCTTGATTTGATTGACAAGTATGAAAGCATACTTAAGGAGCATGACACGCTCAAATCTCATGTCAAGCAAATTAAGGAGGATAAGTCTCAAATCAAGCTAGATCATCATGAGCTTGACTTAGCCCACCAAGCACTCTTGGGAAAGCACAATGAGTTAATCCAGGAGCATCAAGTACTTAGCCTTGCTTATGAAGTTCTTGATCAAGAATTAAAAACTATAAAGAAAGAAACCCTTAATGATAAGGTATCTATTAATTCTCATGCCGCTAATGTCTTGCACAAGTCTTTGCCTTTGAAAGAGAATGCTAGGGAGAAGGACTTGTTGGAAGAAATTGAAAGTCTCCGCACTAGTGTGGCAAGACTATCTAAAGGAGAAGTCAAGCACAAGGAAATCCTCTTCCAACAAGAAAAGGCCTTCAACAAGAGAGGACTTGGATCCTTCCCGGTGTCTAACAAAGGAAAGGTGCCCTCACCGGAGCTTAGAACAAGCTTCATCAAGGAAGTTGGTTCCTATTGCCAACATTGTGAGGTCACCGGTCACCATACAAGGGAGTGTCCTCTTCCTAGCCGGCCTTCTCCAAAATTGCCTACTAACTACAAATCTACTTTCAATGATCATTATTATCTCTTGAGTAAATTAGATGGCAAGGTGAAGGCAAGGTTCATTGGCAAGGACATAAAGGGCATCAAGGGGAAGCTTCCCAAGCAACTTTGGGTCCCAAAAACACTTGTATCACACATACAAGGACCTAAGTTGGCTTGGGTGCCTAAAGTTAAAAATTGAATTCATGTGTGTAGGTGAACTACAAAGCCGGAGGAAAACATTGGGTACTCGATAGCGGGTGCACTCAACATATGATCGGCAACGATGGTATGTTCACCACCATAAAAAACCCCGGCAATCATGAAAAAGTCACCTTTGGTGATAACTCTAAGGGGAAGGTAATTGGTTTAGGTAAGATTGCAATTTCAAATGATTTATCTATTTCCAATGTATTGTATGTTAAGTCACTTAGTTTCAATTTGCTCTCTATTGCACAACTATGTGATCTTGGACTAACATGCACCTTTAGCAAAAATGATGTTGTTGTGACTAGTGAAACAAGCCAAGAACTAATCTTCAAAGGATTTCGGCATGGACATCTCTACCTAGTAGACTTCACCAACAAGGATGCTAGCTTGACCACTTGTCTCTTCACTAAGACAAGTTTGGGTTGGCTATGGCATCGACGCATAGCACACATTGGAATGAGCAAGCTCAAGAAGTCATTCAAGCTTGGGATGGTGACCGGCGTGAAGGATGTCATATTTGAGAAGAACATGCTTTGCAGTGCTTGTCAAGCCGGGAAGCAAGTTGCTTCACACCACCCGATGAAGACAATGGTGTCAACCTCCAAGCCACTTGAGTTACTCCACATTTACCTCTTCAGACCGTCCACATATCAAAGTCTTGGTGGTAATCTCGATTGTCTTGTTATAGTTGACGACTACTCTCGCTATGCTTGGACTTTGTTTCTAGGTGACAAGAGTGAAACTCCGGAAGTGTTCAAGACCTTCGCTTACCGTGCTCAAAGGGAATTTCAACTTCCCATCATCAAGGTTCGGAGTGACAGCGACACTGAATTCAAGAACTACAACATTGGGGAGTGGTGTGGCCGTGAAGGTGTGAAGCATGAGTTTTCAGCCACATACACTCCTCAACAAAATGGTGTTGTTGAAAGGAAGAACAAGACTCTCATCACCCTTGCATGAGCAATGCTTGATGACTATGGCACGTCCGAGAAGTTATGGGCCGAAGCAATCAACACGGCGTGCCATTCCGCAAATAGGGTCTACCTACATCAACTACTTCAAAAGACCCCATACGAACTTCTCATTGGGAGAAAGCCCAACATCTCCTATTTCCGAGTCTTCGGGTGCAAGTGCTACATCTACCGCAAGAAAAGGCTCGGTAAGTTTGAAAGAAGATGTGATGTTGGTATATTTCTTGGTTATGCATCAAACTCAAAAGCATATCGAGTATTCAACCAAACCTCCAGTTTAGTTGAGGAAAGTTGTGATGTTGAGTTTGATGAAACTAATGGCTCCCAAGAGGAGAGTTTTGGTCATGATGAAATAGATGACGAGCCTCTACGAGAAGCTATGAAGAACATGACCATTGGTGACATCAAGCCGAAAGTTGAGGAGATCCATGATCAAGGGGGAGCTTCAAGTTCCAACATCAACACATCTATGGCGCCTCAAGTTGACGAAGAAGAGAAAGATGATCCATAGCCGACACAAGATTCACAAGCCACACAACATCAAGAAGAAGAATTAGTCCATGATCAAGTTAAACCACAAGAAGAGCAACATGTATCACCACCGCCAAGTGCTTCACAACCACTCATGAGGCATGGATGCATCTCCAAGGCGCATCCGATTGACCAAATCATTGGAAGTCCGTCAAGGGGAGTAAGTACACGTTCTCACCATTTCGCTACGTTTTGTGAGCACTACTCGTTTGTTTCATATGTAGAACCCACTCACATTGAGGAAGCACTCCAAGATCCAAATTGGGTGATGGCCATGCAAGAAGAACTCAACAACTTCATCTGCAATGAAGTTTGGGTGTTGGAGGAGCGACCAAAGGACAAGAACATCATCAGAACAAAGTGGGTGTACCACAACAAACAAGATGAGAACGGCGTTGTGGTCCGCAACAAGGCAAGACTTGTGGCCAAGGGTTTGGCCAAGGGTTTCTCGCAAGTTGAAGGACTAGACTTTGGGGAGACATTTGCTCCGGTCGCCCGACTAGAAGCCATCCGTATACTTCTTGCTTTTGCATCACATCATAACATAAAGCTTTATCAAATGGATGTGAAAAGTGCCTTTCTTAATGGTTATATTAACGAGCTTGTCTATGTTGAACAACCTCTCAGGTTTGAAGATCCAAGGAATCCTAATAATGTATTTAGGTTTCACAAGGCGCTCTACGGGCTCAAGCAGGCACCTAGGGCGTGGTATGAACGACTACGAGATTTCTTGATCATGCAAGGATTCAAAATCGGGAGGGTAGACACTACACTCTTCTCCAAAGACATCGACGGAGAATTATTCATTTGTCAAATTTATGTCGATGATATTATTTTTGGTTCAACTAACGAAGATCTTAGCCATGAGTTTGGCAAAATGATGTCTAGAGAATTCGAGATGTCGATGATTGGAGAGCTCAACTTCTTCCTTGGATTTCAAATCAAGCAACTTCGAGAGGGGACCTTCATCTATCAAGAAAAGTATACCAAGGACCTCTTGAAGAAATTTGAGATGGGAGATTGTAGCTCAAGAAGTACTCCAATGGCAACAAATTGTCATCTCGACGCGGATAAAGACGATAAACCTATTGACCAATCTAATTACCGTTCTATGATTGGTTCATTGCTTTATCTTACCGCATGTAGGCCCGATATCATGTTTAGTGTATGCTTGTGTGCTCGCTTTCAAGCGACACCTAAAGAATCGCATCGGAAGGCGGTCTTTAGGATACTTCGGTATCTCAAGCATACCCCTAGTGTAGGCCTGTGGTACCCTAAAGGTGCAAATTTTGATCTCTTGGGTTACTCGGATTCGGACTTTGCCGGATACCGTGTGGATCGCAAGAGTACCTCCGGTGGGTGCCACTTGCTTGGGAGTTCCCTAGTATCTTGGTCAAGCAAGAAGCAAAATTCCGTTGCCTTGTCCACGGCGGAAGCGGAATATATTGCGGCCGGTGCATGTTGTGCCCAAATTCTTTATATGAAGCAAACCCTTTTGGACTTTGGTATTAAAATTAGTTGTGTGCCTCTCCTTTGTGACAATGAAAGTGCGGTTAAGATAGCTAAAAACCCCGTTCAACACTCCCACACTAAACATATTGATATTCGCCATCATTTCTTAAGGGACCATGAAGCAAAGGGGGACATCTCCTTACGAGGTGTTAGGTCTGAAGAACAATTGGCGGATATCTTCACTAAACCACTTGATGAGAAAACTTTTTCTAGACTAAGAAGTGAATTAAATGTGCTAGATGCATCGAACGTCATGTAAGTTGCCATGATCATGTAAGAATGCATCTCATATAGGTCTTGTCTAACTTTCAAAGGATAGGGGTGAGCAAGGGTTAACTTGGGATGGAGGTTCTTTTGGGTTTCCCCAAGACTTGGAGAGTGGCTCTCCCTGAAGAAGCCTTTGAAAGGTCCAAAATTTGGCAAGATAGATTCAATTTATGTCTTGCATGATGCCTGCCATATAGACTTGCACTCTTGTTTAAATTTCTTGCATTATAAATTGTTTGGCATTGCATACGGTAGATTGTCACAAAGGGGAACCCACTTCATGAGAAAGAGACTTGTTTGAAATGCAATATCTCAACTCATATGACGTGGAAAGAACAAAATGTTAGGTGCATTAATACCTAAAGGAACATGCTTTAAAGAGATAGAAGTTTTCATCCTCTAGCTCAAAGCATGGGCCTTACATTTTATTTGGATATTTTCTCTCTTGCTCCTTCGGTGTTCTATTTGCTTTAGGGCTTAGCCAAGTTATTTGCTTTAGGCCTAAGACTTGTGTTTCTTGTTGTGTGTTTAAGTCAATGGACATATATGGGATGTTGCTGTTTTGTAGTCATTGGATTATCCGATGCATAGGCAAGAAGCTCATCGGATCAGTTTGTGTTCAAATGCCAAGGGTCAACTGAGTCAGAAAATCAAATCAACCGACGAGTTCATTCCGAGAAACATCGGTGCATCCGGTGTTCACATTTCTGGAGTTGTGCTAAATTCTACCGATGCAAATCCTTTCCACGTCGGACCATTCGGTGTCAACAGTACCTTTTGGAATACCCTTACTGTACCATTCGACCGATGCTCCTATCATCTGACGTCGGTTCATCCGGTGTTAAAATTTATGCTAGGATTCTGGCCCCACCTATTTAGCGTGCCGCTTCAGTTCTTTCTCTCTCTCCCTCCCCGACTCTCTCACCGCCACCAACGCCCTCACCTCCGCCGCCGCCGCTCCCTCGCCCTGCCGCCGCCCTCTGGCCGCTGCCGTCCTCTGGCCGCCGCTGCCCTCCGAGCCGCCGCTGCCGCCACCTCCGGCCGCCGCCGCCGCTCACCCTGCACCCTACGCATCACCGCTCCATGCCGCACCGCCGCCTCACGCCCGGCCGCCGCCCTCTCCATAGCGCTGCCGCCGTCGCCCACGCACCACCGCCGCCACCCCAAGCACAACCGCCGTTCCAGGCACCACACCGCCGCCCTCTGCGCCGCCGTGGTGCTTCCCCCCCTTATGGTTGTCGTCTCTTCACCACTAGGGTTCCCGGCCGCGACGACCTTTGCGTCGCCGTCCCCTAGCTCGTTTGTTCCGCGTTCTCATCCTCATCATCGTCATGGGCCGGGCCAAGAAGGGAAAGGGAAAGGCTATTGAGGAGCCGGTCGCCAAAAAGCAGAAGTTGTCGAAGGAGGCAAAGAAAGCCCTGATGGCCGCTCGCGCTGCCGAGGAGCGAGAGCGTAGCCGAGGAGGATCGTTGAGGATCAGCGAGGCCCGTCAGAGGCAACCTCCCATGCCAGAGGAGTCCGGGGAAGAAGAGGAGCCCGAAGTGCCGCTTGTTTGCCGGTGCTCAGCCAGGACCTGCGGGGGTCACCCAGCTGCAGCCCCGAGACCGAGACCGTCAGCTGCTGACCTTTGAGAGGACAAGGCAGCCGAGAGAGCCGTCTATGAGATGGACACCAGCGTCCGTGTTGGTGAGGCTGTCCGGTTGACAGATTTCAAGAAGATGAAGGCCAAGCAGCTCAGGAAGCTCAGATGGAGCATTTTACTTGGGGAGTGGTTCCCACAACCCAGAGAGGCACTTGTGGAGAGCCGCTTTTGGACCCTGACACAGGCGTCGCTGTACGAGACTTACAGACGTCGGAGCCATAAGCCTTCCAGCATAATTTCCTGGATTGGGATCAGCTTGCACTTGCAGCCGGGACAGACATACACCCTTACTTTGAGAGGTATAGAGGGCTAGTGGAGCTGATGTCTTACGAGAGGAGTTCCTACGTGGAGGATTGGGTCCGAGTATTCTATGCCACACTCTACGTCTTTGAGGGCCGCAGATCTATTGATTTCATGTTCATGGGCCAACATCATCACTTGACCAGGCAGACTTTGGGACAGCTGCTAGGAGTGGATCTCCATGACACTTGCCTGCACGAGAGGGTGTATGGACAGGCTGAACCATCGAGGAGGCCGCTCACTGGAGGAGTGGCACCACCACTTGAGGAGATACACTCGCTGTTTGCTCAGCCTTTCTCTCCAGACCAGCCGAGGGTACCGGCACTACTCACTCTAGCTGCGTGCACTATGCACCTTGCCTTGTGTCGCACACTTTTGCCGAGGTCCGGATACCTTGAGGGGTTCACCAGCTTACAGCAGACTCTCCTGTTCTATGTCATGAACGGGATGGAGTTCGATATTGTGGACATCCTGATTTGTGAGATGGAGAACGTAATCACTGATGGAGTCGAGATGATGAGGCAGCTTGTGTTTGGTCACTGTATTAGGTACTTGCTCTTCATGGTAGCTCCAGAGGGGTCCGCCGTGCGTGACAGTCTCATAGACGAGAGTGTCACACAGTTCGGCCACTACCGTGCTCTAGCTCTTGGAGACCGCCGCCTTGGCCATCCAGTTGAGCGTCAGGTCCACGCCCGTCTCTCAGAGGAAGACTGGTCAGACCTGGAGAAGGAAGACGAGAGACTAGCACAGGCAGAGGCTCAGGGTGAGGACCTACAACATATTTGGTTCGAGAGTGACACCGGCGACAGTGTCGAGGAGTACTTCCCTCCTCCTCCCTCACCCAGGCAGCACGACGCGAAGGCTGGAGGCTCGACTGTGCCACCTCCCACTCCACCTCCTGTGTCAGAGGCACAGGTCTCTCAGCCATCTGAGCTTACCTCCCTACTTCAGTAGATGGTTGAGTAGCAGCACCTGGACCAGCTTGCAGCTGAGCAGGCTGCACGTCTCTTGGAGCTCCAGTAGCAGCAACAGGAGATGCAGCGACAGATCGCCCGCGAGAGGCGAGAGGACACTGACAGGCTGACTGGGCTGATTGATCAGATGCATCAGCGCTCTCTTGACCAGCAGCAGCAGACGCAGCAAGCGATGATGGGCATCCTGGGGTTGATCACCAACCTCTACACTCAGACCGGGATTGCCCTGCCATCGCAGCTTCTAGACCTTGCTCCAGGCCCGCCTGTCCTGGCACCAGCTTCAGCACCAGTGCCAACCACACTGATCCTGACGATCAGCATGTCCCCACTGCTTGCTCCAGGTGCTCCCATCCACTCTCCTCTGCCGGCTACGACGCTTTTCCAGCAGACGCCGTCATCTGTTGTCAGTGCCCCTCTTCCTGCAGTCCAGTCTCAGCTAGCACCGACAGCGGCTCCTACTGCTCTCGTCATCGCTACTCCAGCTTCGGCAGTAGCAGGCAACAGCTCCGACGACAGCACCCCCGACGGTGACCAGTTCGTCATCGCCCCGAGCGCTCAGGGTCCTTAGGCACTCGGCTTCCTTTTTGGTGTCTTGATGCCAAAGGAGGAGAAGAGTCAAGGGGAGGATAGCTTAGTCTCAGGGGGAGTCCTAGCTGTAGGGGGAGTATATCTTTTTGGGAGTTCTGTTGTAATTTGAAGTTTTGCTACTCTTTTGCTATTTCGTTGAGTATTCGTGTGCCACTTATTCTCTTGAGTTATTGATCGTTTGAGCTTTCGAGTTATTGATCGTTTTTGAGCCTTCAAGTTTAAGTGTGCTAACATTTGTACTTATTGCATATTCTTTTGAGTATCGTATTCTCAAATTCATTACTATTATGCTTTACTTGTGGTGTTGTCATCAATCACCAAAACGGGGAGATTGAAAGCATCTAGGCCCCCATGAGGTATGGTTTCGGTGATTAATGACAACTATTGGATTTTACTAATGAATTTGTGGATGCAAGGTCTCCCATATCACTCATCACACTCAAATGAAATCTATATTAATATCATCTACTGCTCATTGGATATAATTGGAGACCCCTAAACAATCATTCTATGAGATCAATCAATGTTTATGAAGATTAGAAGTAAAAGCTCACATGTCAAAAATATTCAACCAAAATTGACAGCACTCAATGCTTGATAATCATCAGAAGAATATTTCCAACCAATGCCTAAGAGGTCAATCGAGCAAATTCCAAAAGAATCACTTAGAATAACTCGAAGCAAACAAAATCAACTCACTGGATCAACCGATGTTTTCAGAAAACAACACATCGGTCGAGTTGGTTCAGCAGAAGAAGAAGACCTCAAAACTAAGTACTCACCGGATCATCCGATGATAAAGGGCATGTTACATCGATCCATCAATACAGTAAGCAAGCTCCCTGGACCAAGTGTAACACCAGTCCATCCGATGTACAACTATAAACACATCGGTCGATCACTCCAGTAAGCATCAATTTTGAACCAATTCTGGATGAAGTGCCACCAGATCATCCGATGAGAAGGCAAGGGTAACATCGGTCTAACAACGGTCATATCTGACACAGTGACATCAGCTAATTTGGATTTGACCGATGATAACTGAAGGGGGAGCATCAGATCATCTGGTGTTCGCAGAACTGTGATGTCAGCCTACTTTTCCAACGGCTATTTCGTGGAGGCTGGCTTTTTTTACCCCTTCAACCAGTCTATTCGATAAGTCTTGACAACCAAAGCTATTATACACATTCTCAAGCATTCAAGACGTTGAGCTAACACTTCTACATCATCTACACCACTTACACACCAAGAGATAGGCTAGAACTTGCTAGAGATAGTGCTTGTGTGCTTCCATTCTTGGTGATTGGAGTCTCTAGTATAGTGAGAGCTGTAAGGGAGTGTCCCTTGGTGATTGTATTGGAGAGAACCTTCCGGAGCTTGCCAAAGCGATTGTGGAAGCCCAGAGGATCCAATTTGTACAAGGCTTGAGCTCCACCTTGCCGAGGTTGGCAAACGGAGAAGTATAGTGAAGATCTCTGGTCTCGGTGACTTGGGAGTGGCTATACCATTTGGTGGGTGCCACAACGTGGATGTAGGAAGATCTTGATGATCTTGCCGAACCACGGGATAAATCTTCATGTCTTCGTGTCTTCTCAGGAGTTTGCGCTTTCTTCCTCTCCCCTTGCACTTATGCATTTCTTATGTCGCAAAGTTACTATTCACTTGAATGCATAGGATGTTTGCATAGGGAATTGGGATTTTAGTAATTAAGTTTCATTGCTTTAATTTTTGAAAAGAAGCCCAATTCACCCCCCTCTTGGACATTCGATCCTTACAGTTATGCCTGGGACAGCATGCACCGTTAGATTATAAATGAATGATGTCTGTTTTTGGGCCGGTTGGGCCTTAGAATGCCCCACCCCCTGGCCGCCTCCTTCTCCCTCTCCCTTGCACCACTCCCTGCTGCGCCGCCTCCTGACCCCCGCTCCCTGCTGCACCGCTTCTGTTCTCAGGCAGCCCCCTCCCCTCCCCCCTCCTCCCAGACTAGACGCGCCCCTTCAGACTGCTGCTGCGTCTCACTGGACTGCATCTGGAGCTAAAATACCTGATGCACCTCCATCGCCTGGTCCTCGCCTAGGCGCCTAGGCGTCCCGGCGCTCGGCGGGCGCCTAGGCGTCCAGACGTGATTTTACAACCTTGGTGGAAATTCCCTGTAACCAAAATTTAACGCAAACATCAAAATACTGCGATTCTGTAGGGGCGTCAATGCATCCATCGTGGGTTAATTTAATGTCAGTGGCCCAGGAAAACAAGAAATGCAGCAACAGGGGTCAATTCAACCATTTAATCCATATTTCTATAATTTGTATTCTTAGTCTTCCATGAAAAAACAGTACTGAGACATGTATGTAAATGATTTAATACTAATATGGAGTAACCAATAGTCTCTGCTTTATGTATGTAACTGATTCCTATTAGTCTTCCAGGGAACATTTCAAACACAGCTACATTACTAGCCTTTGGTTCCAGTGATTGAGCATAATGAACAAGCACAGGTGCTATCGGGTGGCTTCATCTGCTTTCAATCCTTGACACCCTACAACAGGCATGAGATTCGAGGGTCATCAAACATTTTTCACTTCAATTCAACTAGTGCCAGTAGTTTACTCACTACAATATAGATGAAACACAGAGGAAAAAAAATTGTTTGTTTGACCCACGAGAAGAAATGGAAGTCAGGATTCAGAGGCCGGCGATAAGTACTCATGACCTCATGATGCTGTCAGGCTGAGGTCACACTCGTCATTGTTGCAAGCTACGTGGAGGGCGTGAGGCCTCAGACCATGGAAGAATGGTGGACCCGCGACAGTGCAGCGTGTTTTCATGGCCAGCCACCGGCGACCTCCAGAGAGGGCAACAAATCCAGTCCGGGCGGGCCGTGGGTGCGCGGAGTCACATGGCGGCATGGAGGCATTGGCGGCGATCTCGTGGGAGCACATCCATCAGGGTGGCAGAGCTTGTGAAGGCGACGAGCTTCAAGTGGGGGAGGGGTGCGGCGTGCAGCGAGATCCAGGTGCAGGGTCAGCTTCTAGTGGGGAGTCTTCGTCGGAGGGCGGCGAGATCCGCGAGGCAGATGTGGTCGAAGCTTGAAAGGAGATGACCATCGGGAGCAACAAGAAGCTCAATTTTTTTTTCTGTTTATTGACTTCTCTAGAAGATGATGGAGACGTTGAAAGGTCTAACGTTTTCTGTCTGGTGCTGGTTACCCGTCTGACGTGTGGAAAAACTGATGTGTGATGCTGCAATGCGAACCAATAAATATTTGACACATAGCGGGGACACGTATGGAAGGAGAGAACGGGAGGTGGGAAACAGCGTCCCCCCAGCCGGTTCATCAGAGGAAGCTCGTTGAAATTAGGAATGACAATTGTACCCCCGGTAGAGTACATATTTTTACCCGCGGGTACAACCCGTATCCAACCCAATATTTTTCGGGTACGGGTATGATTTTTTACCCGCAGGTATCCGATGGGTTACCTGATTTCTTAAATTCGGCTCAGGAGAAATAGCCCAGCCCACCAAACAAACCCTAACCCTCTTATCCATACCCCTCCCGGTACCCTCAATCTACTCGAGCACCGCAACCACTACTCTCGTCTCCCGATACCCATCCTGAGCCGCTGAGCGGGAGCGGCGATTCCCAAACCCTAGCTCTCGGTCACCCCTCCCCTCGGCCCTCCCCCGGTCGGCCAGTCGCCCCTGCCCCTCCCTCGGCCCTCCGCCCGCGCCCTTCACCGTCAAGCGCTGAGCGAGCGATCCCGACTCCTGAGTCCCGAGCGGCCAAGCAGCAACCAGTGAGCGGCCATCCCGACTCCCGAGCATCAGAGCAGCGAGCGCCTTCTCCCGCCGGCGTCGATGCATCGCCCTTCGGTTATTTAATCTGTTATGCTGTTCTGGAATGTGATCTATTATGTTATTCTGGAATTGAAATTTGATCTGTTATGCTGTTCTGGAATTGAAATTTGATCTGTTATTTAAGTTGTTATGCTTGTCCTCCTTGTGTGTGTGCCAACAACAACAATATAGGAGATATTTGTGCTTTCTCTTTTGTCTAAAGAGTTTCTTGTATATTTGTAACTCTCTTGTACTCTATATATTTAGTCATCCTAGCCTCATATTAATACAAAGGCTATTCTTAACATGGTATCATAGCCAGATTATTAGAGTTAGTTTTTTTAAACCACCCCGTCCGCTTGTCTTGCTGATTGCCGCTTTCCTATGCGGTTTCTCCTGGCGTGGCTTCTCTTCCCGACGCGTGCCTCTAGGTCGGCTTCTTCCTGTCGATCCGCGTGGCTTTTCATAGTTGAAAATCTGACGTGGCTTTTCCAATCGCGCCACCAGGACTATAATCGATCTGACACGTGATTCGGCCGTCACCCTGTGCACCACTGCCCCTCCCCCCCCATCTGGTCGACAGTCTCATGGCGAGCTGCGCCTCCACTCTGTATTGCGGATTCAAGCTATTGCCGCCACTTGATTAGGGTGTGAGGTGGCCGACCCTTTCTTGGCCACGCAGACGCAGATCCAGCTGCCGCCGTTTTTTTGGTGGAGGCGGCTGTAGATCTGCTCGTCAAACTGGTTGTTCGCCTGTGGTCCCCTCTTCCTTGGCCGTCTTCTGTTTGACCGGCTGCTCTGCTCGTCAAACTGGTTGTTCGCCTGTGGTCCGCTCTTCCTTGGCCGTCTTCTGTTTGACCGGCTGCCACAACAAGTCACGTGGGCTTTCTAGGGTTGAGCAAAAAAAAATTTTAATTGCAGCTTGTGTTGCTTATTCTTTTTTGCTCTCACCGTCATCCTCCGCTGCTCATTTTGCGCACTAGTCGTTGCTTGTCATCTTGTCACGATGATTTCGTCGTCAGGTGATATCCTATTCTTGCTATGTTTAGTGCTTTTCAACAGCATCAATTATTGTGACTGGGTTCCCCGCATGTGTCTGCATATGCGTGGTCTGCGTCTTTTGGAATTTCTTACGGACAATCTCAAATGCTCGTCTTGTCCTACTACTCCTTCACGGCCTGTCGTTCCATATAAGACATCTAATGATGAGAAGAAGTTGCTTGTAGATTTTGAGACTCGTGTTTCTTCGTATGAGTCTGACTTTAGCATGTACAAAACTTTGTTGGATGATGATGCTCGGGCGGATGCTATTCTTGCTACTAGTATGGAGTATCGTCTTGCTGCTGATATAGTGAAGTTTGAGTTTGCACATCAGATGTGGACTTTTCTACGTCAGCGCTACGAACATACTGGGCAGTCTATCTATCTTGTTGTTATTCGTCAAGAGCAGCTATTACGACAAGGAGATGCCACAGTGGATGAGTTCTTTGGTCAAATTTCTATAAATTGGTGTCAGCTTGACACTCTTGCTACTCAGTTATCGCCGGATACATGTTCCTCTTGTCAGAGTCAGAAGGATGCACTTGAACTTCGATGCACCTACGACTTCTTGACCCGGCTTCGTGACGAGTTTGAGCCTCTTCGTGCTCAGCTGCTCGCTCATCACCCTTGGTCTTTCTTATGGACACTCTCGCTAGTTTTCATAATGAGGAAACTCGTCTTCATGATGCTGACTTGTTGCTGACCTCTTCGGTTTTGGTTGATCGTTCTTTGGCCACTCGACACACTGCTGGTGCTCAGGCTTGCCGTTCTTCACAGGGTGCTGGTGGTGCTAGTATTGGGGGATCTTAGGGGAGTTCTGCTATACAGGTGCCCAATTGCTCGTGTTTCTTCGTCGCTTTGCTACCTCTATATCATCATGAGCTGCTGGTTTTGTGATTCCGTCTTCTGCACCTTTCAAGTTTTGCTGTTGCTTCTCAGTCTTCCTCTGAGGGATCACCTTTCACTTCTGATTCATGTACTCGTCCATGGATTTTTTATTCTAGACCTTCATTCCATATGATTCTTTATTCCACTTGTTTATCATATCTGAGTCCTTCCTCTCGTTCTCTTACTGTTCATACTGTCAACGTTTTCCTCTTTCAGTTGTTGGATATGGCACTATTTTCTTTGACTCTTTTGATGTTTCTGATGTTTCTTATGTTCCCAATTTGACCATGCAACCTATGTCTATTGGGCAACTCACTGATCATAATTGTAGGGTGATTCTAGATCCTAATTCTTGTTATGTTCAGGATCGTCGTACGGGGCAGCTGGTCGGCATCGGCTCCCGTCGTCGTGATTCCTAGCGCCTCTCGGAGCTTGACTGACTTTGACCCCCCCCCCCCCCCCCCCCCCGTTGCAACTGATAGTCTTGTCAGCTCCGCTTTTGCTACTTCATCCATCTCGTCCTTTGCTTAGTGGCATCATCGTTTAGAACATCCTTGTGGCTCTTGCCTATCTGCCTTAGTTCGTTGTGGTGTCTTAGAATCGGTTTCAGGTTCTGAGTCCTTAGATCAGTGTTTGGGTTGTCGATTAGGGAAGCAGATTCAACATCCGTATCCTTCTAGTGAGTCAGTGTCTGAGCGCCCTTTTGATCTCGTTCATTCAGATGTATGGGCTCTAGCTCCTTTTATTTCCAAAGGAGGACACCGATATTACATCATTTTATCGATGACTTTTCTCGCCACACATAGATTTACTTTATAAAATATCGTAGAGAGGCCTTGTCTATCTATAGAACTTTTTCAGCTATGATCTGCACTCATTTTGACATGTCTATTCGTGTTTTTCGTGATGATTCTGCAGTTGAGTACCTTTATGTTGCTTTTCATTAGGTTCATTTTAACAAATACACTCTTGCTTAGTTTTCTTGTGCTGACACTCATGCACAGAATAGTGTGGCCGAATGCTAGCATCGACATCACCTTGAGACTGCTCGTAATCTTCTACTTGCTTCCTCTATCCCTCCTCACTTTAGGATTGAGGTTGTTTCTACTGCCACTTACCTGATTAAAATTCAGCCACAACATCTTACTGACAAAATGTCTGACTATACAAGCCTTCGTATTTTTGTTTGTGTGTTTATTGATGACTGTTATATACCAATTTCACCCATCAATATAACTCAATTATGTGAAGAAATTATCATTTCTTGCACACATCACCTTTCTATTTAACCTATTTCCACTTGTCCTTGAAGAATTTGTGTATGTAGACATTTTATGCAGGAATTGAGGTAAAAGGGAGGGGCAATCCAATAAAATACCATCCCAACCAATCAAACGTCGACACGTGGCACCACATGGATCAAATGACCCACAAACAGAAGTATCCGAGGCCATCCAATGGTGTACACCCTATAAGAATCAATGGGACCCACCTGGAAGTAACTTCGAGAAAGCACAGTGGAATTGAGCCACTTTTTTGTTCGGCCGAAGTGTTTCTGGCACCAAACTCCGTCAACTTCCACGTTGTCGAAGGGTCAATGCGACACTTCCCCCGGATCTGCTAAGGAGCAGCCTGCAGAGGTTCTTGTTCGGTGGGGCTTAGGCCTCAAACTAGTGTTCTAGCGAAAGAGTATGGGACAATTGTTTTTACGTTGTTCGGACCCCAAGGAGCGTAACACCCTACTCCACAGTGGATTGTATTGCTTGGTGAGAGTGTATGTGTATGTGTGTGTATCAGGGATTCTGAGTATGGTCTTTGTATCGGTGGTCGTCCAGGCCTTTTATAACCAAGACTGGATGCCTTACAAGTGGGGTCCCGGGGCCCGATAGGTGGTCCCGGGGCAATCTTATCCTGAAAGATCTATGGCTTCTCGCATAAGCTTCTCTGAGTGTGACGGTGGAGACTCGCAGTCTTGCCGCCTTCCTTGTTAGTAGCCAACACGCTGTTGCTGACGGTGGCAGATGGCGTCCCATGAGCCCGTCTTGTTGCCACAAGCTACCCACTTGGCTAAGTGGGCTAGGCCTGCAGTGCCTTCACTGTGATGTGATTAGTCATAGTAGTCTTCTGACCGTTGGCGTGCTCCGCGTTGTGAGTCGGAGGTGGGTGCGGTCCTTCAATGCGTGCCCCAGATGGAGTGCTACAGCTTTTAACTCCCACACCTTAATGTCTTGGGGTGCTGCGAGATACGTGGCAGCGCTAGTGCATGTCCTCACCGGGGAGGTTAGCCCTGGTCCTTCGCGGCATGTGGCAGCTCCGGAGCTCCCCAGGGCACGTGGCAGCTCCGCTCTCTCCTCAGAGGGAGGGCGCTTGGTTTGGCGCTCCAGGCTTCGTGGCGGCCCTGGAGCTTCTCCACCGAGGTTGTGCGGGTCTTTCCCCAACACGTGGCGCCTTGGGAGGTTATCTCCCCTGGGGACCTTTATCCCATCCTCCGTACCCCACGTGGCAGCACTGGGGCTGGATCCTAAGGGAGGTTGAGGCCTTGACAACTTCTAGATACTTGGCGCTGCCGGACTTTCCCTAGTGTTTTCATCCTATGTGCGAGGGTACCAGGTCTGCTGGGTACTGACAGTGACCCCTGGGTCCACCTTGGGGTGTGGAGAAGAGCCCAAAGGTGGAGCCCTCTCCATGTCTTCCCGCACTCTGCTTTAAATTCCGTCTTGGATAGCCAAAACGGTGGGTGCTTCTGCCAATCGTCGCCACGCGTCCTCCTCAAGTAGAGAGGTTGTGGTGATGAGATCTTTGCTGCTACTGCTTCTTTGCCTTCTTCGGTGCCTTTAACTGCCACGGTTCCCGATGCGGTTACAATACCTTCGTACGCCCCGCCTTTACGGGAGCTACTTTAGCTATTTTTTCGGGTGGCTGGCTGACTGGGCCAGCGCTCCAACCCGGGGGCATAGGGCTCGTTGCCATGGGCACCACGTCTTGAGTGGTGTGGGTCGGTCCTTCGCTCGAGGTACTCAGGCGCTGCGGGGGTGATTGAAAAGAAAGCCTTTCAGAGGGATCGTTCCCCTCCTTATTCACACCCTGCATCCTAAGCTTTCGCCTTCTTCCTCGAGTACTTGAGCTTTATTTCCTTAGTCAAAGCTCTACTCGTCTCCACTATCTTCACTTGCTCCAATGGCTTCCCCATTGCCTCCATCTCGCCTTCTGTCGGCTGACAACCTGTTGTTGATGTAGCGACTGCTTGGTTGGTCGGTGGCGGAGCATGCGGGAATGATCCGCTATGGATCTCCCACTCTTGAAGACTTGCGCGAAGACGAGACCGTCCTCTTCTCTACTTATGTGTCTCCAGGGATTGGACTTCCATTGTTGCGGTTCTTTTTTGTGGTGTTGGAGGAGTATGGGCTGCAGCTCCACCACCTGTCGTCGAACTCTATTGCTGTGATAGCGGTGTTTGTCCGTTTCTGTGAGGCGTTCGTGGGATGTAAGCCGACTGTGGAGATGTTCCGCCTTTTCTTCATAATGAAGACCATCGGGAAAGGCGAGACTACCCATGTGGGTGCCTACTACTTCCAGCACCGGGACAAATGAAAGTGCATCTAGGCATCCCTTGTGGGTTTTGATTAATTTATGACAAACAAATGAGATCCTAACCACACTATTTAGATGAACGCAAGTTTTAATGAAAGAATGAAGAAAGCGCCAAAAAGAAAGGAGAATGAGGATCAATTTGGAAAAGAGCTCAAGAGCTGAATAGAATATATCATTGTGTTTGGAGTGTGTTGGTGTAACACATCCCAAGAGTTCAAGCACAAAAAAATCCTCACACACTTCACATTTCACAGGAAAAACGGACTAGTCCGATATCCCCTCTGTATAGGTTCATACAAGTCCTGCCAGTCCGGACTTGTCCGCTTCGGACTAGTTCGATAACGTCCAGACTAGTCCGATAATGCCTCTGACTAAAAAAGAACTAGTCCTCTCTTGTGCAGACTAATCCTCAATTATTCACATTTGCACAAAAACGGACAAGTCCGATGTCTCCACGGACTAGTCTGATAAATCCTCTAACTAAAATCGGACAAGTCCTCCAAGTGTAGACTTGTCCTCTATTCACTAAGGGTACCACCACACCGGACTAGTCCGATATCACCACGGACAAGTCTGAAAACCTTTTTGACTAAAATCGGACAAGTCCGCTCCTATTCGGACAAGTCCGATATTCCTGGACAATTAGGGTTTCCCACACGTCGCTCACCGGACTAGTCCGGGGTCCACCACAGACTAGTCCGAACCTTGAAAACCCTAATGGTAACTTTTGAAAACCCTAGTATAAATAGATGTGCACGACCCAACTATCAACTCTCTCGACCCCCTGCGCCGTCACACCCTCCAAGAGATTAGAAAACACATCTCTCCACGCAACCCAATGCAAGAAAGATCAATCCCTTGAGGATTCACTTTGGATCAAAGGAGAGACACGATTCCACGCATTTGAGCTCTTGGGTTTGATCTCTAACACACTCCTGTTGTTTCATTGTTGATCTTAAGAGTGTGTTATTGGTGGTGTTTGACTTGTAATCTTGGGGAGCCCTCAACTTGTGAGAAGGCCCCTTGAACTTGGTGATTTGCCCTTGTGATAGTGAAAGAGAATTGACCTTTGTGGCGATTCGAGGTTAGGGTTGGTGAAGACCCGGTCCTTTCGTGGGCTCCTCAACGTGGACGTAGGTTGCCTTTGTGGGAACCGAACCACGTGATAAAAATCTTGTATCTTCACTTTGTGCACATTGTTCTTACTTTTCATTGCTATCTAGGGTTTCACTTGATCTTGTCCACATTACGTTAAAACATTGAGTATAAGATTAACTTGTGCAACAATCAGTTTCATAGAAGTATTACCTCTATTTACAAGTATATTTCCGCTGCATAGAGTCTAGGATCGAGATAATCGATCGAACTTGATCGATCTAGTCCGCACGCACTGGACTAGTCCGCACTCTACCAGACTAGTCCGATATCTCGAGATTTTATCAGTCTGTTAAGTGTTGCAGGTGCCGACTAAAATTCAAAAAGGCCTATTCACCCCCTCTAGGCCACATTCAAAAAATCCCCCCGACACTACATCCCTTCACTCAAAGGAGACAAGTAGAAAGCCTGGAGGGAAGATTGGGCGATCGTGCGGGTTGAGCTCCATCCTACACTAAAAGTGCCTACTGCAGGTCCTACCGTTGATCCAGCTACCTGGGAAGCATTCCAGGGGCTTCCAAAAGAGTATTCGCTGATATTGAGAAGGATCCGATCCTTGGCGAGCAAAGGCTTGACCTCTCTCATGATGTTGACCGACTTCTTGCGCCATCATATCGCCCCTCTACAGGATCGACGTTACGAGGCCTATGCACCGATAATGACGATCTGTGCCGGCTCGCTCTGAACGACCTTACCTCAAAGGAGTTGGAGGGTTTTTTGAAAGCGGTGACCTGCGATATGGTTGACGATGAGCACATCTCCTTCCCAACCGACTGCAAGCCGCTCTTCATGACCCCTGATGTGAGGAACAACCTTCTGGGCTCAATGCCGGCAGTCAATGTGTTCGGAGTTGCCCGCCTGCACCCCGAGGATATGTCAGGGGTGTTAGCGGTTCTGGCGCGATGTTGCGTCATGTCGTAGCAAAGGTCGGATTCATCGCGCTTGTTAGAGAAGGCTGCGGTAGAGTCCCCAACATCTTCCGCCGGGCTGGAGGGCAACCAGCTTGCCCTAGTTCTGTCGCTAGGAAGGCGTTCCCGCCGTCTGGCCATTGAATCGACTGCTCTTGCGTTAAAGAAGCAGAAGTTGATGCAGGGGACAACATCCCAACTTCTCATCGTGATGGAGCCGGGATGGCCGAAGCTCCCGTTGTGAACTTGGTTTCCGATTCCAGCAGCGGCTCTGGTTCCGGTGGGGGCGCAGAGAGGACTGTGCAACCGATCGTGCTATTGCGTGCCGATCCAGAGCCGGGGCTAGAGATGGCAGCCCCAATCTTGAGGGCAGGTCCTGGCGACCTCAATCTATCGCCTAGAGTGGAGGGTCAGGGGCACTGGAGTGGTCTGACCCACCGGTAAGGCGTATCTTCTTCCTTTACTTTTTTCCTACGCACGTTCTTACGGATTTTTGTCCTGGTTTCTCAGTGTGTCGTAAGTCGACTTGGTGCCCTTGGTGCTTCCATTGGTGGGCTTGGTAGGCCCCACCCTCCTTGGGGTTGGAGCGGAGTCAGCCATGTCGCGTCCTACACTCGAGGGCTCGTTGGCCTTAGGGGCCATCGTTGACTCTGCACTCTTGTCCGCCAGGGCAAGTGAGGTTGAATCGGCGTAGGGCGTGGAAGTACCAGGCGAAGGGACGCCCAGCGGGGTAGTGCCCGGCGTAGGTGTGCCAGGCGAGGAGGTACTTGGTTGGAGGCGCCAGGCGGGGAGGTGACCAGCGTGTAGGTGCCCGGTGTGGAGGTGCCAGGCGGGGAGGCGACTATGCTGGTCATGGCTGCTCCCTTTGGTGAGACCGACCCGCCTGTTGTTGATGTGGAGCCGGCGCCTGACGTTATTGTTGCTCAAGACGGAGACTCGCCATCGGCGACTGACATCCCTTTTGCAGCAGGGGGAGGGGCTTCAACACCAGGTAGTGGTGTGGCGACTCCCGGAGCTCTTGTCGGGGAACCAATTGGTCCCAAGTCACTGGTACCTGGCGTGGCATCAGCAGGAGAGGTGGGGAGGCAATCGCCTGTGGCGATGGTTGAGCCAATCCCTCTTTCCGATGCTGTTGCCACAACTCAATCCATTCTATGCCAAAGGCAAGCTGCTTTCGCTCGAGAGTGGGACCAGCTTGTGTAGGAGCGGCACTTTATGAAGCTGGTCGACACCAAGAACAAGGAGCTTGAGGTGAAGGCCTTGAATGCCCACGCTACTGCCGACGCTCGCCTGAAGTTGTGCGAGGATCAGCGGCTGGAGCTGGTCTGCCGCGAAGTTACTGTAGCTGACGCGGAACGGGAGCTGGCGGCGAAGGAGGTGGAGGTCTCCCGGGGCATGGAGGAGAAGCGCGCGCTTTGGCGAACCTGGAGCTCTCCATCAAGCGTGGGGAGGATGATCTGGAGCTCCGTGCTTGAGCTCTCTGACCGGGAAGGGGCTGCGCAAAGAGAGGCGGAGAGCCTTCAGGCCTCCCGTACGGCCGAAGCCTAAGGAGTACGGGACTTCCTAGCCCGTGCTGGGGCGGTGTTGGAGCCACTCAGCCTTGGTCCTGTACCGCGTGGGGAGCCATCTCAGGGGGTGGCCCAACTGCTTCCTGCCTTGGACTCTCTCTGTTCGTCGCTGGGGTCAGTGAACACCGCCCTCGCAAGGCGGCTGGACGCCGAAGAGAAGGAGTTGGCTGAGCTGGTGGCTTGCGACGTCCTGGTATGCTTCAGAAGCTAGTACCCGAAGATTCCGCTGGAGGCGGTGGAGAAAGGTCCCCTTGGTGAGTGGGAGGAAGAGGCTAGGGCCGAGGTCCGAAACCTTGCTAGGGAGGTTGCTTCTTTGTTCCAGCGGAGTTGTGGTCGTCGGCACCTGGGCGCAAGGCTTTTCTATCCGAGGATGACCCCTTGTGTAAATAAATGTTTATGAATTCGGATTCATGTTGTTTTGTCTATTGGCTTGTCGCGTTCTTCAAAAAAGTTGCCCCAATTCCTTCTTTTGTGTAAGGTTTTGAAGAGCCTTTGGTGACACTGTTAGCCTTTTAGGAATCAACGCTTGCACAGTTGACACGACCAGTTTGTCGCTAGGTGACGCCTTGCCTACGGAACCCCCCTGAGAGGCCCCTTGGTAGGCGTGGCCAAATAGTTGGGTACGCCTGCCACTTGAATGCAGGGTGCCTTCGACATGCCCCCAACATGCTGGGGGAGCTTGAGTGACTGGTCTCGGCGTGCCCCCTTTCAGGGGCGCCGTGCTTTTTCTAAGTGTTGTCGTCGACGGCAGCCCCCCTGGGAGGTGCTGGATGCTCCAGCGTCGCCCACCATCTTCGTAGGTACGTCGATGGCTGGTCCCTTGGGAGGTATCGGGGTTGGATGCCCCGGCGTCGCCCACCATATGCGTAGAAACGTCGACAGCGGGCCCCCTGGGAGGTGCCAGAGCTAGATGCTCTCACGTCGTCCACCATCGTCGTGAAACCGTCGACGGCAGGCTCTTGGTGTACAGGTTATCGCAAAGGAAACTTGTTGGCAACAAGTGCGGGGCAGGAGAGTCTACTCACCTACTCGCTCTTGGTGCTGTCGCTGACGTTCTGGGACGTCGACTGCAGGCCCCTTGGGAGGTGTCAAAGTTGGATGCTCTGGCGTCACCCTCCATCTTCGTAGGTACGTCGACGGTCGGCCCCCTAGGAGTTGCCAGAGCTGGATGCTCCATCGTCGTCCACCATCTGTGTAGAAACGTCGACGGTGGGCCCCCTTGGAGGTGTCGGAGCTGGATGCTCCAGCGTCGTCCACCATTGTCGTGAAGCCGTCGACGGCAGGCCCCTAGTGTACAGGCTATCGCAAGAGAAACTTGTTAGCAACAAGTGCGGGCAGGAGAGTCTACTCACTTATTCGCTCTTGGTGTTGTCGCTGACGTTCTGGGACGTCGACTGCAGGCCCCTTGGAAGGTGTCGGAGCTGGATGCTTCGGCGTTGCCCACCATCTTCATAGGTACGTCGACGACCAGCCCCCTGGGAGTTGCCAGAGCTGGATGCTCCGACGTCGCCCACCATATGTGAAGACGTCTACGGCAGGCCCCTGGTGTACAGGCCACTGCAAGAGAAACCTATTAACAACAAGTGCGGGGCAGGAGAGTTTACTCACTAATTTGTTCTTGGTGTTGTTGCTGACGTTCTGGGACGTCGACTGCAGACCCCTTGGGAGGTGTCAGAGCTGGATGCTCCAGCGTCGCCCACCATCTTCGTAGGTACGTTGACGGCCGACCCCCTGGGATTTGCCAGAGCTGGATGCTCCGGCGTCGCCCACCATCTGTGTAGAAACGTCGATGGCGGACCCCCTGGGAGGTGCCAGAGTTGGATGCTCCAGCATCGCCCACCATCTTCGTAGGTACGTTTACGGCCGGCCCCCTGGGAGTTGCCAGAGCTGTATGCTCCGGTGTTGCCCACCATCTGTGAAGACTTCGACGACAGGCCCCTGGTGTACAGCCTACCGCAAGAGAAACCTATTAGCAACAAGTGTGGGGTGGGAGAGTTTACTCACTAATTCGCGCTTGGTGCTCTCGTTGACGTTCTGGGGTGTCGACTGCAGGCCCCTTGGGAGGTGTCGGAGCTGTATGCTCCGGTGTCACCAGTCATTTTCGTTGGTACGTCGACGGCTGGCCCCCTAAGAGTTGCCAGAGCTAGATGTTTTGTTGTACCATGCTGTGTATGTCCTGCACATATAACGGAGGCGCATATTGGTTTGCTCGTTGGTGATCTTTTCCTATCCTTAAGTATAGTCATGTTTTATAGTTTTGGGCTGGTACACGGGATTTGGGTAATTCTGTGCATTGGCGCTCAGGGTCCGGCTTCCTCCTTATTCGGGGTGTGAGCGTCCTGGCTCCCTGGTACTTAGCTGCAGCACTGGGAGGCAAAACACACACGCTTAGGGTACAGGACCAAGCTAAGCGTTCTGTGCGCTCTGGACCTCCAGCTCGGCGTTTGCCGTTCGCAGGGAACCATTTGGCACCACAAGACCCCAAATAAGAGGGTAGCCGTGAGGTTCCAAGACACCTTGCAGGTACCTCAAATACATCCGCCTGTAGCAGGGTTGCATGACTCTACTAGGGGCGATACAGAAAAGATTTTACCAAATACACGAAGGCGATGTATGGAAGACGAGTCTAGTTTGATTGATCACAAAATTAACTGGTTAACATAAGTGAGCATAAGAGAAAGCATATGTTAAGATAGTTATTTCCTTATCATTGGTGTTCATATGAGTGAATTGGCTTTACAATAGGCAACGACGAACTCCAGTGGGCAAGGGAGGTAGAGTGTTCATGCTTAGGGCACAAGACCATACTAAACGACTGAACACTTTGGACCTGTCCCTCCCAGAGCTTGGTTGTCCTATATGTCGTTTCCTGGTACCATGACACTCCTACACTGTCCTACATTCAAGCTTAGGGATAGAACTTTCAGAGGTGTTCTATGTTCCAAGGGTTGGGCAGGGGCTCTCCTTCTTCCGTGGTGAGGCGGACACACCCAGGGCGGGATACTTGTACCACTCAGAAGGGGCCTTCCCAACTGAGGGAAAGTTTGTGCGACCCTTCACGAGAGAGTATGCGCCGCGGAACCAGGTCACCTGTTTAAAGATCTCTACTCCGCATGAACCGCTCTTGGTAGCGCCTCAGCGCCTGTTGGTCACATGCGTTTCGGATGGTGGCGTGCCTCCTTGCTTCGTCGATGAGGTCGACGTCTTCTCGTCAGAGCTGGTCCTACGAGGCTTCATTGAATTCTCAGACTTTGAACGAGCCCACATCAATCTCTGGGGGGAGTACGGCCTCGGCCCCATATACCAGAAAGAAAGGTGTTTCTCCTGTAGCTCGGCTAGGTGATGTCCGGCTTGCCCATAGTGCATAGGGGAGCTTGTTGACCCACTTGGCACCATGCTTATCCAAGCTGTTATATGTGTGTGTCTTCTTGAGGCCCCTGATGATCTCAGCGTTGGCCCTTTCGATTTGTCTGTTGCTCTTTGGATGAGCCACGGAAGCATAACAAACTTGGACACCAAGGTCTTCGCAGTAATCCTAGAAAGCTGCACTGGTGAACTGGGTCCCATTATCGGTTATGATCCTGTTCGGGACCCCCAAACCTAGAGACAATTGACTTGATGAATTTGACTGCGGACTCCTTGTTTATGTTGATTACTGGGGCTGCCTCTGGCCACCTGATGCACTTATCTATTGCAATGTAGAGGAATCGGTACCCTCTGACTACCCTCAGGAAGGGTCCCAGGATATCTAGCCCCAGACCGCGAAAGGCCAGGATGGCGGGATCATCTGTAGTGACTATGCAGGAGTGTGGATTTGCTTGGCGTGAAACTGGCATGCCTTGCACTTCTTGACTAGTTCGACGGTGTCTTGTAGTTCTGTTGGCCAGTAGAAACCATGTCGGAAGGCTTTGCCAACCAGCGTGCGGGAGGCCGCGTGATTCCCACACTCTCCTTCGTGGATTTCTACGAGCAAGTCGCAAACTTCCTATCGAGTTATGCATCGTAACAGTACGCTGTTGGCACCACATCAGCAAAGATCACCTTCTATCAGCACGTAGTGTTTCGCCATCCTCGCAATCCTCTCAGGGGATATTGGGTCCTCCGGGAAGAGGTTGTCCTTCAGGTAGTCTCGGACCTCCGTGATCCACGCATCGGGACTATCCTGGACTTCCAGTTCTCGAGTGCCAGGTGATTGGGGATCCCTGGTGACGCTCAAGAACCTTGGTGGCCCTCATGGTCGCAGGGATGCGGTGGTTGCCAGCTCCATGGGGCTGGGCTCACCTTCTTCATTAGGCCTTGCTGGCCTAACAGTCGGCCACACCAACCTCCTGCTGAAGACAACTTCTGGAATGGGGCTCCTGTGGATGCCATGGTTGATAGGGCATCGGCGATGGAGTTGTCTGTGCGTGGCACATGGCAGAGATCCAAGGCCTCGAACCCAACTTCTAGCTTCTTTACATGTATCAGATATGCCGCAAGCTGCAGGTCATTGCAACAACACTCCCCCCGGACTTGCTTGATGATCAGCTGGGAGTCTCCCTTGACCAGCTTCTGCTAGACACCAAGACCTCATGTAGCTGTGAGTCCAAAGATGAGGGCTTCGTACTCCGCCATGTTGTTGGTGGCCTTGAAGTCGAGGCACACTGTGTACTTGGACTGCTCACCTGTTGATGAGGTCAGCAATACCCCAGCTCCAGCCCCATGCTTCCTTGAGGATCTGTCGAAAAAGAGTGTTCAGTGAGGTCCAGTAAGCACCGGAGCCCTGGGCTCTGGTTTATTAATCCCCCGGCCCCCCGGGGTGCTCGGTGAGGGGGTCCATTCAGCAACGAAGTCCGCCAGAGCTTGGCTCTTGATTGCATGTCATGGAAAGAAATCAAGCTCGAACTCCGCTAATTAGACGCTCACTTGGCGATGTTGGCGGTTCCGTTTGGGCTGCACAACACTGCTCCCAGTGGGAACGAAGTCACCACTGATACTCGGTGTGCTTGAAAATAATGGTGGAGCTTCCTTGATGCGATTAACACCGCATAGAGTAGCTTGTGCACTTTGAGGTATCTTGTCTTTGCCTCATGCAGGACCTTGCTGATGAAGTAGATCGGATGTTGGATGGTCTGAGACTTTTCCGGGGGATCCGGCTCATGTTTTTCCTTCTGCTTCAGGTGCAACGATTTTATGTCTCCTAGGCCTGGTGCTTCCTTTGGGGGTTGGGGCTCAAAAGCTTCGGGGCCCCCTAGGGGGACCCGGTCATCCTCTGGTGGCTGGGACCCATAGGCTCCTTAGTCTCCGGGGCCCCCTAGGGGGACCCGGACATCCTCTAGGGGCTAAGACCCAAAGGCTTTTTGGGCTCCGGGGCCCCCTAGGGGGACCCGGACGTCCTCTGGGGGCAGGAACCCAGAGGCTCCTTGGGCTCAGGGCCCCCTAGGGGGACCCGGACGTCCTCTGGGGGCTGAGACCCAGAGGCTCCTTGGGATCCGAGGCCCCCTCGGGGGACCCAGACGTCCTCTGGGGGCTGAGACCCAAAGGCTCCTTAGGCTCCGGGGCCCCCTAGGTGGACCCGGACGTCCTCTGGGGGCTAGGACCCAGAGGCTCCTTGGATTCCGGGGCCCCCTAGGGGGACCCGAACATCCTCTGGGGGCTGGGACCCAGAGGCTCCTTGCGATCCGAGGCCCCCTAGGGGGACCCGAACGTCCTCTGTGGGCTGGGACCCAGAGGCTCCTCTATCACTGGGGCCCCCTGCGAGCTCCAAGCCCTGGGGCTCAGAATCAGTTGCAGGGGCCCCTTCCTTTCGCGGGTGCAACTGGTGACTGGCCCACTCTGCAACCAAAACCATGCTTACCACTTCTGTTGTGGCGGCGATGTAGAGGTACAGGGGCTCCCTGGGCTCCGGTGCCACCATTATTGGCAGCGTTGTCAGCTGCTGCTTTAGCCCGCGAACGCCTTCTCCGCTTCTTCATTCCAGACGAACGGTCTGGACTGGCGCAGGAGCTTTGTAACACCCTCATTTTCATGCATCATGCCCTACATACACTCATATACATGTTTAACATTAACCCACATAAAGAGGAATGAGTTTAAAATTGATTTGGAGCAAAACCGCACTTAAAACGCAGGAAAGTGCGGACTAGTCTGATTTCTCTCTGGCTAAAAACGGACTTGTCCGTTTTTGCTGCGGATTAGTCTGATTTTGCCTCTGGAAACTTTTGGACTTGTCCGATTTTGTGCGGACTAGTCCGATATTCTAAGAATCCTTGATAAATTGCTAAGTCCCTGGACTTTTCTAGACTAGTCCAGTGTTCCAGCGGACTTGTCCGATTTCCTCTCTGTTTAAAGTCGGACTTGTCCGATGTTTGGCCATACTTGTCCGATTTTCTCTCTGGACGACTTCAGACTAGTCCGATCCTGTCCAGACTTGTCCGATATTTCGTGACTCCAAGTTGATCTTTTGTTTTACGACTTGTTTCTTGGGTTTCACGTTACATGGGCCTAGGGACATCGTGCCTAACTCTTTTAGAGCCCATGTGGGACTCTAAACCGGCCTCTACTCATCCCAAAACTCGAAATCCATCTAACCCTAGCCTCCACCTCTATATAAACAGCCCCACCCCTTGGATTGACATCTATTTGCCACTTTTCCACCCACCCAAACCCTAGTTTGTGGGGAGCCACCATCAAGGAGGGAGGAGAAGATCCCAAGCAAGAAGAAGAAGAGGAGGAAACGAAAGAGGATCAAGATCTCCACCAAGTTTCGTCCTTCACCACCAATTCATCTCCAAGTTCATCACCAACCCTAGATCATCAAGATCCAAGTGCTACCTCCAAGTTTCTTGTTTCATTGGAGTTCTAAACACCTGGTATACCTTCTATTCTCTTTTCCTTACGTGAATTCAACCCCTAATCTCCGAATTTACGTCGATCTAGAAAACCCTAATCTGCTGATCTCGTGAAGTGCGGACTTGTCCGGTCCCTAGCGGACTAGTCCGATCTTTTTGGTTAAATTGGGTTGAATTAATTCTAAAATTTGATCTAATCGAATCCAAACCTGTATAAACTTGTTAAAAGCTATTAGAACTAGTTATTGATCATTAAAAGCAATCTATTCACAAGTTCTACCTTGCATTTGCATCAATCATGCATGTCATGTCATATTGAGTAATATTTGTGCACTCTTTGATTGTGTTTCTTGTCTTGTATGTTTATTGTGTGGATTAGACGGATTTGCGCAAGAGAGTGCCGCAGAGGATCTACAACACCAAGAGTTTGAAGGCTTTGACCCTAATCAACAGCAAGAGCAAGGCAAGTGTCCTTGAAGCATATTGATCCTATTTTTAAAATAAATGTTTTGTTTGCAAAACTGCATGCTTGTGTCAATCTGATGGGAACCCTATGATAGGAAGTTTACTAGACTTGTTTGACCACCCTTGTCACCTGGAATTTATGGTAGAGAGTCGGGAAGGGTTTTTACCTTTTGCTTCGCTTAATCAACTGGGATGGAAACCAACTATACCACTCAATTTAATTATGCATGGATGAGATTATGATTAACATGAACTGGTTAAATATGATATGGTAATAGGTGATCTAAGCAGGCCTGGTATGTGGATGGGTTGGATGTTATGGTGGTCTGCTTGCTTTAGATCTAAGGACCGGTTCATGCGAGAATAAGCCAGGACTACAGTGCCATCACGAGGCCAAGTATGGGTGCGGCGTAGCTGATTAATTAGGGCTTTGCTAGTGCTGTTTGGACCATTGTGGATGCTCGGGCAAGGGGTAGTCGGATTGAGTTTGTTGATGATTGGTGGGACTACCCTGGGATCCGAATGGCTCAAGAGGGGGCCCTTGGTTGAAGATGTGCCCTGTGGGAGACATCGCCACCGGTGAAACCTCAGTGAGGTCTAAATAGGCTAGTAATCCCTTTGTAAAGGCTATTTTGTGATCTCTTGGCCATAGACCAAAGGAAGTGTAATTGGCATAAGAGAGGTTTCGTTAGTCGCCGACGGGTGATGAAATCACAAACACATGGGTAAAGAGGTACAAACTCTGCAGAGTCTATTAAAACTATCATGATAGCCGCGCTCCGGTTATGAGCACTTGGACAACTTCCATGATTAGAGGGAAATTGGAATTTGGGATGGTTATGGTTTGGTAATGGTTATGGTTGGTATTATGGTTATGGATTAATTTCTAGTATTGAATATGGTTATTGGCGAATGGTGAAATCTGGAATTATGGATGAGGATGGTGAATTATGGACTGGTATTATGATATTACTTATGATTATGATGGGCTTACTTCACATACATATAATATATTGCTTTTCGAACGTTTTAATGTACTTTTCAGCACTTTGCCATTATTATTGTCGTCATTTGAATCAGCCACATGTCATACTTTCCACACTTGCTGAGTACGACATGTACTCACTCTTGCAATCCCCCCAACAGTTGCAGGTCAGGATTGGGAGTTTAATGGCGATAATGCGGAGTTCTAGGCCGTGTCTACCGTCAGCTTTGCCTGTGGTGTTATTGGAGCTTCGCTATCCCTTATGCTTAGTTTGCTTAGTTGCTTAATTAGTTTACTTCCGCTGCATTAGTTGGACTTGTCACAAATATTCATTAGAGCTTGTATTCGAGGATAATCTGGTTTGTGTAATAAATCTTGGTTAATTAATCTTGTTCTGTGGTAATTTTCTGTATACTCTTTTGTGATTGCACTCGTGTATGTGTGATGAACATCCTGGGCACACATATGCGTTAGCTTGGTTCTTTTCTCGGAACTGGGCGTCACAGATTGGTATCAGAGCCACAGGTTGACCATAGGATGCAGCCTAGATAGAATGGACACTTTAGAGCACATAGGAGCACTCAGGAATCGATGTGTTTTTGCTTGGAGTGCTATTTACTATATATATTGCTTGCTTGTGTGCTTAATAGAGGATTTTGGGATGCTTTAGCATTGTCATGTCCACCTAGGCTAGTATAGCTAGTTGGTTAGCTTCATATCCCTTGATGCATATAGTTGGGGACGTTTTCTAATTCTTACCTATTGCTTTTCTTGAGATGGTGAGGACTCGCAACCAGAGGGATGGCAATGATGAGGAGGAGAACAATGGAGTGCCTCAGAACAACATCGGACAAGGATCTACTCAGGGAGCTATCAAATTGAGCAGCTATTGGCTATGCAAAACCATCTCATGCAGACCATGATACAAACAATGGGACAGTTGCAGGCTGGTAATATTAACAATCAGCCCCACATGCCTCCACCGCCACCCCCGCCTCCTCATAACCGATTGGGAGAATTTATGAGGACTAGGCCGCCGACCTTTGCTCAAGCTGCCGACCCCATGGATGCGGATGATTGGCTCAAGTCCGTGGAGAAGAAACTTGCTATTGTCCAATGCGGCGACCGGGTGAAGGTCTTGTTTGCTTCTCATCAACTAGTTGGAGCAGCTGCGGATTGGTGGGATGCTTATTGCAATGCTCATGAGAACCAAGAGAGAATTACTTGGGCCGAATTCAAGGAGAATTTTCGTTCTCATTATGTGCCCGAGGGTGTTATGACCTTGAAGAGGCAAGAATTTGAGAATTTAAGGCAAGGAAGATCAAGCGTGAGTGAATATCTCAATAAATTCACTCAACTCTCAAGGTATGCGCCTGAGGATGTTAGTCGGGACAGCCGGAAGCAATACTTATTTATGAAGGGCTTGAACAATGAGATCTAAGTGCAACTACTCAACTGCGATTATGCCAATTTTCAGAAGCTTGTGGACAAAGAAATTGTGGTTGAGAACAAGATCCGTGAGATGGAGCAAGAAATCAAGAGGAAGGCGCCATATCAAGGACATCAACAGGGGAGTAATGTGCGCCCTCGCTTTGCGCCGCCCAATGCGCCTTACTTCAGCTCTTCTATTCCTGCTCAGCGCCCTGGTTATGCACCACGCCCAACTCAGTTTGTGCAGCAGCGTCCTGTTATGCAAGCACCTAGGACTCCAATGCCTTATGCGCCTTGTGCTAATTTTCCTGGTGCTAATGTTCAAAACCAAGCTCGTCCTAATAATTCTGGTGGAGTTAAGAAGTGTTATACTTGTGGAGAAGCTGGACACTTTGCGCATCAATTTCCTAAGTCAGGCCTTGGTCAAGGAAGCAATGCACCGAGGCAAAACCCAAGACCCAATGGAGGAGCACCACAAGGGAACTGCGGGCAGCAGAATTTTGCTCGTGGCAACGTGAACCATGTCTCTACGGAGGATGCTCAACAAGCGGATGACGTGGTCATTGGTATGTTTCTCGCCAACTCCAACCCCGTGACTATGTTATTTGATTCTGGAGCATCGCATTCATTCATTGCATCGAAGTATGTTGCCAAGTATAGTTTGCCTATCTCTCATATGAAGTTTACTCTATTGGTTAAGTCTCCTGGAGGAGAGATGAGGACAAATATAGTATGTCCAAAAGTAAGCCTTAGAATAAGGGGGGTAGACTTCTCCACCAACCTAATTGTATTGGATTCTCAAGGGTTGGATATTATACTTGGTATGGACTGGTTGAGGAAGCACAATTGAGTTATTGAGTGTGCCACGAAGACGGTGAAGTTGACCAACGAAGAAGGGATCACCGTAGAACTTGAAGCATCTCAAACCGCACCGAAGCAATTGGAGTTGAATCATATGGACGGTGCCGCAATTGAGGAGAAACTCAAGTATTTGGTCCGGATGTGTTGCAAGAAGCCGAAAAGAAAGTCCAAATAATTCGTGAAAACTTGAGGGCTGCACAATCAAGGCAAAAAGGCTATGCGGACAATAGAAGAAGGAAACTAGCCTTTGAAGTAGGAGATTTTGTTTACCTCAAGGTGTCACCAATGAGAGGTCATAAGAGGTTTAACATAAGAGGAAAGCTAGCACCTCGTTATATTGGACCGTTCAAGATTTTGGACAAAAGAGGAGAAGTAGCATATAAGTTGGAGATGCCAACTCATCTTTTAGACGTGCATGATGTCTTTCATGTTTCCCAGCTCAAGAAGTGCTTGAGAGTACCGGAAGAACAAGTGCCAATGGAAGGATTGGAATTAGAGGAAGATTTGACTTATGTCGAGCAACCGGTCAAAATCTTGGAAACTAAGGAGAGGGTCACAAGGAACAAGGTCATTAGATAGTGTAAGGTTCAATGGAAACACCACACAGAAAAAGAAGCGATGTGGGAATTGGAGGATGATATCAAGAAGGACTTTCCCTATCTTTTCTCTTCCGCATCGAATCTCGAGGGCGAGATTCATTTTAAGGGGGGTAGGTTTGTAACACCCTCATTTTCATGCATCATGCCCTACATACACTCATATACATGTTTAACATTAACCCACATAAAGAGGAACGAGTTTAAAATTGATTTAGAGCAAAACCGCACTTAAAACGCAGGAAAGTGTGGACTAGTCCGATTTCGCTGAGGACTAGTCCGATTTCTCTCTGGCTAAAAACGGACTTGTCCGTTTTTGCTGCGGATTAGTCCGATTTTGCCTCTGGAAACTATCGGACTTGTCCGATTTTGTGCGGACTAGTCCGATATTCCAAGAATCCTTGATAAATTGCTAAGTCCCTGGACTTTTCCAGACTAGTCTGGTGTTCCAGCGGACTTGACCGATTTCCTCTCTGTTTAAAGTCGGACTTGTCCGATATTTGGCCAGACTTGTCCGATTTTCTCTCTGGACGACTTCGGACTAGTCCAATCCTGTCCGGACTTGTCCGATATTTCGTGACTCCGAGTTGATCTTTTGTTTTACGACTTGTTTCTTGGGTTTCACGTTACGTGGGCCTAGGGACATCGTGCCTAACTCTTTTAGAGCCCATGTGGCACTCTAAACCGGCCTCTACTCATCCCAAAACTCGAAATCCATCTAACCCTAGCCTCCACCTCTATATAAACAACCCCACCCCTTGAATTGACATCTATTTGCCACTTTTCCACCCACCCAAACCCTAGTTCGTGGGGATCCACCATCAAGGAGGGAGGAGAAGATCCCAAGCAAGAAGAAGAAGAGGAGGAAACGAAAGAGGATCAAGATCTCCACCAAGTTTCGTCCTTCACCACCAATTCATCTCCAAGTTCATCACCAACCCTAGATCATCAAGATCCAAGTGCTACCTCCAAGTTTCTTGTTTCATTGGAGTTATAAACACCTGGTATACCTTCTATTCTCTTTTCCTTACGTGAATTCAACCCCTAATCTCCGAATTTACATCGATCTAGAAAACCCTAATCTGCTGATATCGTGAAGTGCGGACTTGTCCGGTCCCTAGCGGACTAGTCCGATCTTTCTGGTTAAATTGGGTTGAATTAATTCTAAAATTTGATCTAATCGAATCCAAACCTGTATAAACTTGTTAAAAGCTATTAGAACTAGTTATTGATCATTAAAAGCAATCTATTCACAAGTTCTACCTTGCATTTGCATCAATCATGCATGTCATGTCATATTGAGTAATATTTGTGCACTCTTTGATTGTGTTTCTTGTCTTGTATGTTTATTGTGTGGATTAGACGGATTTGCGTTAGAGAGTGCCGCGGAGGATCTATAGCACCAAGAGTTTGAAGGTTTTGACCCTAATCAACAACAAGAGCAAGGCAAGTGTCCTTGAAGCATGTTGATCCTGTTTTTAAAATAAATGTTTTGTTTGCAAAACTGCATGTTTGTGTCAATCTGATGGGAACCCTATGATAGGAAGTTTACTAGACTTGTTTGACCACCCTTGTCACTTGGAATTTATGGTAGAGAGTCGGGAAGGGTTTTTACCTTTTGCTTCGCTTAATCAACTGGGATGGAAACCAACTATACCACTCAATTTAATTATGCATGGATGATATTATGATTAACATGAACTAGTTAAATATGATATGGTAATGGGTGATCTAAGCAAGTCTGGTATGTGGATGGGTTGGATGTTATGGTGGTTTGCTTGCTTTATATCTAAGGATCGATTCATGCGAGAATAAGCCAGGACTACAGTGCCACCACGAGGCCAAGTATGGGTGTGGTGTAGCTGATTAATTAGGGCTTTGCTAGTGCTGTTAGGACCATTGTGGATGCTCGGGGAAGGGGTAGTCGGATTGGGTTTGTTGATGATTGGTGGGACTACCCTGGGATCCGAATGGCTCAAGAGGGGGCCCTTGGTTGAAGATGTGCTCTGCGGGAGACATCGCCACCGGTGAAACCTCAGTGGGGTCTAAATAGGCTAGTAATCCCTTTGTAAAGGCTATTTTGTGATCTCTTGGCCATACACCAAAGGAAGTGTAATTGGCATAAGAGAGGTTTCTTTAGTCGCCGACGGGTGATAAAATCACAAACACGTGGGTAAAGAGGTACAAACTCTGCAGAGTCTATTAAAACTATCATGATAGCCGCGCTCCCGGTTATGAGCACCTGGACAACTTCCATGATTAGAGGGAAATTGGAATTTGGGATGGTTATGGTTTGATAATGGTTATGGTTGGTATTATGGCTATGGATTAATTTCTAGTATTGAATATGGTTATTGACGAATGGTGAAATCTGGAATTATGGATGAGGATGGTGAATTATGGACTGGTATTATGATATTACTTATGATTATGATGAGTTTACTTCACATACATATAATATATTGCTTTTCGAACGTTTTAATGTACTTTTCAGCACTTTGCCATTATTATTGTCGTCATTTGAATCAGCCACATGTCATACTTTCCACACTTGCTGAGTACGACATGTACTCACTCTTGCAATCCCCCCAACAGTTGTAGGTCAGGATTGGGAGTTTAATGGCGATAATGCGGAGTCCTAGGCCGTGTCTACCGTCAGCTTTGCCTGTGGTGTTATTGGAGTTGCGCTATCCCTTGTGCCTAGTTTGCTTAGTTGCTTAATTAGTTTATTTCCGCTGCATTAGTTGGACTTGTCACAAATATTCATTAGAGCTTGTATTTGAGGATAATCTGGTTTGTGTAATAAAACGTGGTTAATTAATCTTGTTCTGTGGTAATTTTCTGTATACTCTTTTGTGATTGCACTCGTGTATGTGTGATGAACATCCTGGGCACACATATGCGTTAGCTTGGTTCTTTTCTCGGAACTGGGCATCACAAGCTTGAAGAACGGAAGGGCCCGCTCAGCCATCCTTGAGATAAACCGGTTGAGCGCTACCAAACACCCTGCAAGCTTCTATACATCCTTGATGCGGGTTGGGGGCCGCATCAGCTCTACCGCTTTGATCTTCTCTGGGTTGGCCTCAATCCCTCGATGTGAGACCAAGAAACCGAGGAGCTTCCCAGCTTTGACCCCGAACATGCATTTGTCGGGATTGAGCTTAGTGTGTGTGATTCGCAATCTATCAAAGACTAGGGCGAGGTTCTCTAGCAATGATGTATGTGACTGGATTTTTACTACAATACCATTGACATATACCTCTACTAGTCCCAAATGAGGTCCCCAAATGTTTTATGCATAGCTCGTGCAAAGGTGGGGAGGGCATTCTTAAGACCGTAAGGCATGGAGACATAGCAGTAAAGGCCATCTATGGTTATAAATGCGGTATGTTCTTCGTCTTCTCTAGACATAGGTATTTGGTGGACTCATGAATACGCATCTAAAAAGCATAGCATATCGCACCCCGATGTTGAATCTACGATTTGCTCAATTCTAGGGAGAGGGAAGGGATCTTTAGGACATGCCTTGTTGAGGTTGGTGTAGTCAATGCACATCCAAAGCTTACCACCAGCTTTGGGCATGACAACCGGGTTGGCCACCCATCTGGGATGGTGGACCTCCCGTATGAATCCAGCCTCTAGGAGCTTCTTGATCTCCTCGTGAATGAAGTTCTGCTGCTCGATGGACTGTTTAAGGGGCCTCTGTTGTTGCGGCCGAGCAACGGGATAGATCTTCAGACGGTGCTCAATCACTTTCCTGGGGATGCTCGACATCTGCGATGGTTGCCAGGCAAAGACGTCGACGTTGGCTTGCAGGAAGGTAGTGAGTGCCGATTCCTGCTCGTCGTCCAGACTCCCCGCGATACGGGTGGTCTGGGCCGCATTAGAGCCAATCTGGATTATCTTGATGGGTATGTCATCATCGTCGGAGGGCTGCACTCGTAGTGCAGCAGCGCGGCTGCGAGCGTGTGGGTCTGGCAAAGGCTTACCCGGCTCAACATCACTCAATATAGGTGTTGGGACCGTTGCCAATGTTCAGAGCTTTTCTAAGACCGTCACCGCAACAGCATGATCTCCGCAAATCTTGAGGACACCAGATGGTGTCGGCATTTTGAGGACGAGGTAGCCGTAATGGGCTACCGCCATGAACCAGTAAAGGGCTAGCCAACCGATAACGGCGTGGTAGGGGAGGCTCACCTCCATAATGTCGAATAGGATATTCTCCGTCCTGAAATTCTCAGGCGTCCCTAGGGTCACTCGGAGGTGGATGTAGCCGTACGGGGTAACACTCTCTAGTCCTACCCCTGAGAACGATCTTGTCGGGGCGAGCTCAGACTCGGGGATCTTCAGCTTGTCGAAGCCCGCACGGCTGATGAGGTTGAGACTGGGTCCACCATCTACTAGAACATGGTAAAACTTTATGTTGGCGATAGTGGGGGTGACGAGGAGGGGCAGCTACCCGGCACCCGCCACGTTGTCGGGGCAGTCGGAGGTGTCGAAGCTGATCACCATCTCCATCCTTTTGTGATGCGGCACCAAGGCATGCGTAGAGGCTGACGAAGCCATTATTTGGCGCAGGGTCTTTACCACACTCCTAGAAGCGGGTTCCCAAGATCCTCCATATATGACGTGGAGTGCTTTGCGATGATCGTAGTCGTTGTTGAGGTCGAGGTTCATGGTCTGGTGTACTGTTTCCATGGTACGTTCCACCCTTGGGAACTCCTTCTACACGTGTTCGTCGACGCGATAGTCGACCCTTTGCGGCTTGATTTCACCGCAAAGGGTCCTTGGACATGTTGCACTTATTATTGTAATATTTATGTCATTCGAATGTTTAAATTTGTGCAAGACTATGTTTTGAATGTTTAATATCAATATGATGCTTTGAATGTCTATCTTTTGATCATATTCATATTTAATATGTCTTGTCACAAATGTTGAGCACAAAACGTAGGCACCCCACCATAACGTGTGTGTGTGTATGAAGGACTTTCTCAATCTTCTTTTTATGATGCATTCATTGAGGGGGAGTTACTCATACACCCGCACGTTATAAAAATCAAAATTTATACTCTTATATGTGAAGACTTAATGTGTTGTCATCAATCACCAAAAAGGGGGAGATTGAAAGTGCATCTAGGATCCCCGTGGGTTTTGGATGATTGATGACGACAATTAAGTAACTAATGAGCTCGGTGATCTTAAGCACAGGTGTGGACTCAAGTGGAAACACAAACCCTCAAAAAGGAAATGGATGAAAACCGCGATGTCAACTCGAAAAGAATAAACTAGGGTTTCTAGCGTGTTGAGTTTAGACTAGCCATATGTGTATGAGGATGTGTGCGTAAAGTGCATTGAGATCAAGTTGGGAGCTCAAAGCGGTTTATAGATCAAAACCTATTTAGAGGAGAGAGTTGGAGAAGTCTCGCAGGAGTGGCTGGACTAGTCCGTGCAGGTGGCCAGACTAGTACGCTCCTGGTTGGCCAAGTCCATTTTCAGCCGGACCAGAAGGGTCTGACTGACTTCGGACTAGTCCGTAGTGGGATGGACTAGTCCGGGTAGTCATGGAGTGGGTTTTCGGGACTAAGTCCTAAAACCACAGACTTGTCCGTTTTAGTCCAGACCAAAAGGTCCTGACTGAGATCGGACTAGTCCGCTCTGGGTGCGAACTAGTCCGGATTGGTGAGAAAATTGGTGCTTCAGCGACTAAGTCTGGGAGGCTAGACTAGTCCGCCCTGGGGGCCGGACTAGTTCGTTTTCACATGGAACAAAAGGTTCTGTGTGAGATCGGACTAGTCCAGTTTGGACCGGACTAGTCCGGGTTGAAGTGACCGTTTGAATTTGAAGTTTGGCTGGTAGCATGATGATTGCCGTGCAGTGCGACAATTGTCAGGGACGTCAGTGGTCCCAAAGGTCGGACTAGTCTGCCCATCTGCTGAAAGCAGTAGTATGGGCTGGGAACCTCTATAAATAGAGGACCCCTATGTTCATTTGAACCAACACTTGAGAACTTTGAAACCCTAGCGCCGCCACAGCAAACTTTGAGCCTCCTAAAGCCTCCTTCTTGCCTACCTTCCCTCTAAAACTAATTCTTGTGTGGATTAGGGTTTGGTGAGGTGAAGAAGAGGAAGAACACCGCTCTAGGCTCTAGGTTTGATCTCTTGCACTTGTTGAATCTTTGTGATATGTGGCTTGAGTCATTATATGTGATTTGTAATCATATTTGTGGTGGGAGCCTCAGATTGTGAGAAGCCCTAACGGATCTTGTATACACACTTATGATAGTGGAGAACCAAGTTAGGCCCGTGTGGTAAACTTGGTGAGGGAAGGGTTGTTGAACCCGATCCTTCGTGGACTCCTCAACGGGGACATAGATCCTTGTGCGGGATCAAACCTCGGGATAAAATCCTTGTGTCCCTTGTGTACTTTGCTTTCATTTATCGCACATTGATTCTAGGGTTAGCTTTACCGTTTTTGTTCATCACTCTTGTTTCATTTTGATCCTTAGCTTCGTACTTGCCATATAACTTGTTAAGGTTCACTAAATAATTCTAACACCTTTCGCATCACGAAAATCCAACTAAAACTTGTTAGAAACACTCTTTAGGCTTTCCCTGCGGGTGGACCGGACTAGTCCGCCCCCTGAGTACTGATCTTGTTTTATTAAGGCATTTCAGGTCGATTAGCCTATTCACCCCCCTCCCCCCGTCTAGGCAACTTTCAATTGGTATCAGAGCGAGGACTCTCCCAAAGAGTCTAACAACTCGGAGAGAAGATGTCCGAAATGGGGTATGACGATGTCTCGACCAATGAGATCCAAGCAACCCAAGAGGAGATAATTGTCTACCAAGACAAATCAACAGATAACGAAGAGACTCGCCAACTCAAGGCGAAACTTCTAGAGAAGTTGAAGATTCCAAAGGTTGATACTTCAACCTCCACAACGGGTGGCACGACCAACTACAACCAACAAGGGTACACCTATGAACGCCTTGTCTCCAACAACCACTACCTTTCCATCCCATTGGGGAAGCCTCTCCAATTCGATGGAACCGACTATGGGATGTGGAAGCACAACATGAAGATCGATCTCGTGTCACTCAACCCCTCTTTATGGCAAATTGTGTTGACCGGGGTGCATATCTCGAAGAATGAAGAAGACATCACTCCGGAGCAAGCCGTGCTCCTTCACCGCAATGCCCAAGCGGACGGAGTGATCATCTTGTCTCTCTCACGAGATGAGTTCAACCGAGTAGATGGACTTGAGGTGGCCAAGGATATTTGGGACACCCTCAAGACGGCTCATGAAGGCAACCGAGTCGTGAAGGAAGCAAAGATTGAGCTCATTGAAGGAGAGCTCGGGAGGTTTGCCATTATGGATGGTGAATCTCCCCAGGAGATGTACAACCGCCTAAAGCTACTCATGAACAAGAGCAGATCTTATGGCTGCACCAAGTGGACAGACCACGAGGTGGTGAAGAGAATGATTCGGGCATTCATGCCTAGGAACTTCTCTCTTTGCTCCATGATAAGAGAAAGCACGGGGTTTGCTCAAATGACCCCGGAGGAGGTCCTAGGAAGGATCATCAACGATGATATCATGGAGAAGGAGGCGCTCTTCTACAATGACCTCCAAAGGTTCACCGCCTCGAAGATGAAGGATGTTGCACTCAAAGCGACATCCAACTCAAAAGAGCAAAAATAAGATGATGAGGAGAGTCTCGACACCGATGAGGAAGAGGCCCTCTTCATCAACAAGTTCAAGGGGATGATGAGGAGAAGGAAAAGAGGATACAACCACGAGAGCAAGGGCAAAGAAAAGGCGAAGCCCAAAACAAAGAGGTCTTGCTACAATTGTGGCGAGTACGGGCACTTCATTGTGGATTGCCCACATGAAGAGGGCAAGAAGAAGAAGGAGGGAAGCCTCAAGAAAAGAAGTTCTTCAAGAGGAAGAGGCCCTCCTGTCAGGCTTACTTGGGCAAGGAATGGGACTCTAACGATGAGTCCTCCTCCGAAGACGAGGAGAAGGTGGCAACAATAGCCATCGAGAGGAGCTCCAAGGGAAGCAAGCTTTTCCCCAACCTCAACGACCACAAACCAACTTGCCTCATGGTAAAAGAAGGAAGGAGAAAGGTTACTTCTCGCTCATCCTCCTCCATATCCTCTCATGATGAATTTGATAATGCTAGTGAAAATGAACACATGTTTAAAGATATAAGTAAAAGCACTTTGCGTAGAATGAAATTGCTTTCGGATGAAATTTTTGAGAAGGTGGAGCTCATACATAGGCAAGAGGACAAGCTTATCCATGAAAAGGAGAGATGTCAAGAGCTTATTGAGCTCCTTGAGCTTGAGAGAGAGAAGAGCAAGGCATTAGAGCATGAACTTGCTCTAAGCAAGAAAACGTGCTCAAGTCTTGAGGAGAAAACCATTGAGCTCAAGGACGAACTTGGCAACTTGTCAAAAGTTAACAAGACCCTTGAAACTCAAGTTGAGTCCCTCAAGACTAATGTAGCCTCTTCCTCCAAAAGCTCACCCTCCTCAAAGGTTGCATCCAAAACAATCTCCACTTGCAAATGTTCTAACTTGATTATTAAATTAAAGGATGAGCTTAAGTTGACTCAAGACTAAGGGTGGCATCTTTGACAAAGATAAGGTGGCGTATGCACGAAGTGCATACACCAACACAAGATCTCCCTATGTCAAAGATGGTCTTGGTTATACTAGAGGCGGAAAGCAAAATGCTAAAACCTCCAAGTATGGCAAAGAATTGATTGTCTTTGTCAAGGGAAGCACATCCCCAACTAAAATTGGGAAAAACATTTCAACTAGTAATGATATGCCTAAAACTGAACCACATCCTCTCTTTCATGATTTTGATGCATTGTATGTTCTAATGAGGAACAAGTATGGCAAAATCATTGCTAAGTATGTTGGGCCACTCTGCAAAAGCCCCAAGCCTTGCGTGTGGGTGCCCAAGTGCCTCACTACTAACGTCAAAGGACCCAACTCTGTTTGGGTACCTAAAAGGAAGGCATAATCTTGTTTTGTAGGCATACTCCTCCTGTGGATGCAAATGGGTGCTCGATAGTGGATGCACCAACCACATGACCGAGAGAGAAAGATGTTCGTGGAGTATGAAGAAAATGATGATCCAAGTGAAGGGATCTTCTTTGGGGACAATAGCCAAGGGAAAATCCTTGGCTCTCGTAAAATTGCTATTTCTCCCCAACATACTCTTTCTCACGTTCTGCATGTTGATTCTTTAGATTATAACCTTGTGTCCTTATCACAACTATGTGACAAGGGTTATGACTGTGTTTTTACTAATGAGGGTGTGAGCGTCCTTAGGAGAAGTGATGACTCGATCGCCTTTAAGGGTGTGCTCAAAGGAAAGCTCTATCTTGTGGATTTTATCATGGATAAAGCCCAACTTGACACATGCTTAATGGCGAAAACCAACATGGGATGACTTTGGCATAGAAGGCTAGCCCATATTGGGATGAGGAACTTACAAAATTTTCTTAAGGGCTAGCACATCTATGGCTTGAAAGATGTTGTGTTTGAAAAAGATAGGCCATGTAGCGTTTGCCAAGAGGGGAAGCAAGTAGGATCTTGAAAGTTGCCTAGAGGGGGGGTGAATAGGCTAATCGACCTGCAAATGACTTAATAAAACGAGATTAAATCACAGGGGGCGGACTAGTCCGGTCAGGGGGCGGACTAGTCCGGTCAGCTTGCGTGAATAACCCTAAAAAGATGTTTCTAGCAAGTTTTAGGGAATTTTCTCTTTGCTACAAGTGAGTAAATGTTTAAGTCAAGTTGAGCAACAACCTACACAAGAGCAAGTCAAGTTTCCACAAGTTTGTAGTAATGCGAAGTATGAAACGAGACTACCAACCCTAGAACAAAGTAATCAATAGAATGGATGCGAAGAACACAAGGGGGCAAGGATTTTATCCCGAGGTTCGATTCCACACAAGGAATCTACGTCCCCGTTGAGGAGTCCACAAAAGGACCGGGTCCAACAACCCTTCCCTCACCAAGTTTACCGCACGGGCCTAACTTGGTTCTCCACTAATCACAACGGTGGTTACAAAGTTCGTTGGGGCTTCTCACAAACTGAGGCTCCCACACCACAAAGATGATCAACACAATAAAGCAAACTCAATACACAGCCCACAAAGACTCAACGAGTGCAAGAGATCAAACCGGGAGCACAAGCGCGATGTTCTTCCTCTTCTCCACCTCACTAAACCCTAATCCACTCAAGAATTAGTTTTAGAGGGAAAGTAGGCAAGAAGGAGGCTTAGGAGTGCTCCAAGTTGGCTGTGGCGGCGCTAGGGTTTGAGTTTTTCCAAGTCTTTTTGAAATGAGGCCGGGGGTCCCCTTTTTATAGAGGTCCCAAGCCCAATCTGCTGACTTCAGCAAAAGGGCGGACTAGTCCGGCCACTGGCCCGGACTAGTCCGGCCTAGGGGACCACTGACTCCTTTGTCAGGTCCCGACAGCTGACACACTATCGTCACGCTACCCGCCAAACTTCAAATTCAAACGGTCACTTCCAGAACGGACTAGTCCGGTCAACACCGGACTAGTCCGATCTCACACAGAGCCTTTTGCTCCGTGTGAAAACGGACTAGTCTGAGGACAACGGACTAGTCCGGCCCCTAGGGCGGACTAGTCCGGTCCTCCCAGACTTAGCCATAGAAGCACCTTTTCCTAGCCAACCCGGACTAGTCCGGCCCCACGGGCGGACTAGTCCGTTCTCACTCAGGACCTCTTGGTCCGGTCCAAAACGGACAAGTCCGTGGTTTTGGGACTTCATCCCCAAAACCCACTCACTGCTACCTGGACTAGTCCGGTCACAAACGGACTAGTCCGATCGCAGTCAGACCCTTCTGGTCCGGCCAGAAACGGACTTGGCCGGCCAGGGACGGACTAGTACGGCCTCCTGCACGGACTAGTCCGGCCCTACGGCCAGACCACTCAATCACTCATTTCTTTCATAGGTTTGACCTCTAAACCACTTTGAGCTCCCAAACTTGATCTCTATGCACTTTACACACACACCCTCCTATTGCTACGGCTAGTCTAACTCAATCACGCTAGAAACCCTAGTTTCTACGCTTCGAGTTGACTCCGTTTCCTTCCTTTTCCTTTTTGAGGGTTTGCGTCTCCAATTGAGTCCATACCTGTGCTAAGATCACTTGAGCTCATTAGCGACTTAATTGTCGTCATCAATCATCCAAAACCCACGGGGAACCTAGATGCACTTTCAATCTCCCCCTTTTTGGTGATTGATGACAACACATTAAGTCCTTCACAAATAAGAGTATAAAGTTTGGTTTTCATAACATGTGTGCGTATGAATGACTCCCCCTCAAAGTATGCAACATGTAAAAGAGATGGAGAAGTTCTTTCATACCCACACACGTTATGGTGGGGTGCCTACGTGATGTGCTCAACAGTTTGTGTCAAGACATGAATAACATCAATACATTCATAAGATTGACAATAAGAGCAATATATTGATAGTAAGCAACAATAACGAGTCTTGCACAAATGTAAACATCCAAGAGCATAAATATGTTACATGACAGTCATACAACACAAAACACACCCACAAAAGATTAACTCCCCCTTAACTCTCCCCCTTTGGCATCAAGGCACCAAAAAGGAAAAGAAGGGAGGAAGCTAAGACCTAAGAACTAGTCCTCGTCTTCGCCACTTCCACTCTCCGTGGCCTCGGAATCTTCGACGTCGTCCTCATCATCGACATCGTCGTCGTCGTCGTCGGAGTTCCTTGCCGAGGGAGCAGCCCGAGAGGAGCTTCCATCCTCTTGGAGCTGGACGAGCTCATCGGCGGTGAAGGTGGGGAAGGGAGTGATTTCCCCATCACTCACCTCCGGAGAGGACATTGGGACCTCCAGCTTGTCGCACACCGCCTTAAGATATTTCTCTTGACGCTTGTGTGCCCTCTGAGCGCGGATCTCTTGCTTCCGGCAAGAAGTGAAGATGGCCTTGAAGCATTTGAAGAACGCACTCATGGACTGAGGCGGAGGCGGAGATGGAGGCGCCACGGGGCGAGATGGAGGATCCGCATTCTTGCGACGAGGAGGAACAGGCAGAGGCGGGGGAATCTGAGGACGCAGTCTCTTATGTGTGACATCCTTCTGGAAGGTAATTCCGGAGACTTTCTCAATTAGGCACATCACATAAGGAGCATAGCCACAAGACCTGTTGGGGGTATGAGATATATTGAAGATGTCATCAAAGATGTACTCAGCTAGGTTGAAGCTTTCTTCCCCATCAATCAGCACAAGCAAATGCCTCAAGTTGCCCTGGATGACTCCGGCATCTCCATCCTTCGGGGCAATGGTCTTCCGAAGAAGGCGGTTGAGCACACTGAAAAATGGCTTGATATTTCTTGACAGTCCTGCCTCATAAGGAAGATGGTCTGGATACATGAAGTCAAGGGCATCTCGATCTAGGGCTTTGAGGTTGGAGATGATGATCTCATGCTCAAGGTGTTCCTCCAATCCTAAAACCTTGTCAAAGTCTTCAAATGTGACTGTGTACTGCTCTCCATTTGTCATCCATGACATCCGGCGATTGCCAAAAGAGTGAAAGTAGACGGTCGTGTAGAATTGCACAATCACCTCAATGTTCCAGTCGTACTGGAAACCCATGATATCCTTGATTCCATGTCGTTCCGCTGCATTGATCACAGCATCAAATGCAGCATGCTTCTTCTGAGCCATGTAGTCCCAGTCAACCCACTGGGCATCAGTCACAGGAGTCTTCATCTTCATGTAGACGAGGCGATAGTAATCGCAGTGGAAGTCACACCAGAACCGAGGGTCGGCGGTGGACCTCTCATACTTATAGACATTCTCGTCTCTGAGCCTCCTGGCCTTCTCAGCTCCTTTTCCTTTGAAAGTGTTAGCTGAGAGGTTGGGCTGACGGTTTGGATTCCGTGCTGGACTGTGCATCACCAGAGGCTCAACAGCCTGAGCCTTCCCTTTTTCACGAATCACAATTCCTCCGGGTGCCTTCTTGGCTGGCACCTTGACGGAGGGCTTCTTCTTTTTCGGCTCGACTGGAGCCGGAGCCTTTCCCTTCTTGGGATCACGCTCTACCCTGGGCTCAGGTTCCATTTGGGCTGGCTCCTTGCCCTTCGCCTTCTCGCCAACAGTGACGAGCTTCTTTCGCTTGGGAGCACTGTCCTCAGCAGCCCTGGAGTTGTGGGCCTCCCTATCCTCTCTTTTCTTCTTCCTCAGCTCATGGAGGGATTCTGCGGTGGCACGGGCAATGGCTTCATCCTCATTGTAGATGCTCGCAGCCACCTTGGATGCTTCGAGTGCCTTGAGCTTTCTTTCCTCCTTGGCCTTCTGCGCCTCCATTAGCGCAGACTTAGTCCGAGCCTCGGCAATTTGGGCCTTGGTGCGCCCCTCGAGGTTGACACGAGGAGGGGAGCGCTCGGAGTTCGACATTCTGTGCAAATAACGGAGAGAGGAAGATATGAGCCTAAGAAGAAGAAGTATTGCCGAAAGGATCTCGAGAACCAACTAGAAGTAGGGTTTGCCCTGTGCAAACCGGACTTGTCCGCCCCAGGGGCGGACTAGTCCGCTGGCCGGACTTGTCCGCCTGGTGGCCGGACTAGTCCGTGTTACACAGGAAGAACCCTAACCCTAATTGATTCGTCGAAAAATTTGTGAACCAATGCGCAATACTCCTAGGCTATGATCGCAAGGGTGTATAGAACAACATTAATGAAGGTGTTCCTATCAAAAACTTGATGAATCAAGAATGGGGCTAGTTTTTGAGGAACGGTGAAATACCTTCAAAAATCCGCTTGAGTCGTCGAAATCGGCGTGGATCTCGAAGGTGGAGCGCGGGGAAGTGATCCCTCACTCCCAAGGACTTCGATGCGCGGATTGGAGTTGAGTTTTGGTGGTTGGAGCGCAAAATCGCCGATTTGGGGGCGGTTGTGCGCGCGTGGAAGCTAGAGAGACAAGTGAGAGAGAGAGAGAGGGGGTCCGGGCCGCCTGGGGGTTTAAGTCCCCAAGGGGCCGGACTAGTCCGGTTGAGGGGCCGGACTAGTCCGGTCTGCGGACCAGACCCAGACTAGTCCGGGTCCGGACTTGTCCGGTGGAAGGCTGGACTAGTCCGATGTGCGGACTGGCCGCGGACTAGTCTGACCCGGACTTGTCCGGCCGTAGGGGCGGATTAGTCCGGTCCAGCTGGGCTGAAAAACAATATATCTGGGTTTTGCCCATAGAGATAAGTCCTTTGGTACGAATATAGCAAGGAAAACATGACAAGCATGATTATGAGCCAATAAGGAACAACTTATGAACATTTTCATGAAGAAAATAGATTTCTCAAACAAATTTGAGGAGAAATCGACATAGAGAGGAGTTTTTCGAAATGTGGCTCAAAATATATGAGGAATGGTGTTTAAGCCACGTTTCGAGAATCCAACACGTTGAGCTCACTTCTTAGCTCACAGAAACGCTTCTCGTCAAGAGGCTTTGTGAAGATGTCCGCAAGTTGATGTTCCGTCCTCACATGCGAAATCTCAATGTCTCCCTTCATTGAGTGATCTCGCAGGAAATGGTGTCGAATGTCTATATGTTTGGTCCTAGAGTGTTCCACCGGATTATGGGCTATCTTGATTGCACTCTCGTTGTCACACAAGAGTGGAATTTTACGCAGGTTAATCCCATAATCCCTAAGAGTTTGTCGCATCCAAAGAAGTTGTGCACAACAACTTCCGGCTGCAACATATTCCGCTTCGGCGGTGGATAGAGCAATAGAGTTTTGCTTCTTGGAGGACCAAGACACAAGAGATCGACCTAAGAATTGGCACGTACCCGATGTGCTCTTCCTATCAACTTTGCACCCCGCATAGTCCGCATCGGAATATCCAATGAGGTTAAACTTGGATCCTTTGGGGTACCAAAGTCCTAGGGTAGGTGTGTGTACAAGGTATCTCAAGATCCTTTTAACGGCGGTCAAATGACAAGCCTTGGGTGCTGCTTGAAAGCGTGCACACATACACACACTTAGCATGATATCGGGCCTAGATGCACAAAGATAGAGGAGTGATCCGATCATAGACCTATATAGCTTTTGATCCACACTTGGACCGTCCTCATTTAGGTCTAGGTGTCCATTTGTCCCCATAGGGGTTTTGATGGGTTTTGCTTTGTCCATGTCAAACTTTCTTAGAATATCTTGAGTATACTTAGTTTGACTTATGAACGTCCCTTCTTTGAGTTGTTTCACTTGAAATCCTAGAAAGAACTTCAACTCACCCATCATGGACATTTCAAACCTCTCCGTCATTATCTTGGAGAACTCGTCACAAAACACCTTATTTGTGGAACCAAATATGATGTCATCCACATATATTTGGCACACAAAAAGATCCTCATTGAAGTGTTTTGTGAAAAGGGTATAATCCGCTTTTCCTATCCTAAAACCATTTTCAACTAAAAAGTCTCTTAAGCACTCATACCAAGCTCTAGGAGCTTGCTTGAGACCATAAAGAGCCTTTCGCAATTTGTAAACATGGTTTGGATAGTCTTGGTCTTCAAACCCTGGAGGTTGCTCTACATAAACTTCTTCCTTGATTGGGCCATTAAGGAATGCACTCTTAACATCCATTTGGTAGAGTTTGAAGTCATGATGAGTAGCAAAGGCTAGTAGTATCCGAATTGACTCAAGCCTAGCTACGGGGGCAAATGTCTCATCAAAGTCCAATCCTTCAACTTGTGAGTATCCTTTTGCCACAAGTCGTGCCTTGTTCCTAGTTACCACGCCATGCTCATCTTGTTTGTTGCGAAACACCCACTTGGTTCCAACAACATTAGCTTGAGGGCGCTTGACAAGCTCCCAAACCTTGTTCCTTTCAAAGTTGTTGAGCTCCTCTTGCATGGCAACTACCCAATCTGGATCCCTTAAGGCATCTTCAACCTTATGTGGTTCCAAGGATGAGACAAAAGAGAAATGCTCACAAAAGTTTGCAACACGTGAGCGTGTAGTTCCTCCTTTTGTGATATCTCCTAGAATGTTGTCAACGGGATGGTCCCGTTGAACACTTTGATGAACACGAGGATGCGGGGGTTGACCTCTTGAATTACTTGGTTCATCTTCTTCACTTTGGTCTCCCCCTTGATCCAAGCCTCCCCCTTGATCTTCATTCTCATTATCACTTTGGGGAGCTTCTAGTGGATCTTCAACTTGTCCAATGGGGATTTGACCTACTTCATAATGATGATGGTCACTTGGGCTTTGAGATGGTTCTTGTGGGCGAACATCTCCAAGTGCCATTTTCCTTAGAGCTTCTAGTGGAGGTTCTTCTTGATCAAGGGCATGTTGATCAACTTGCTCCACTTGAGAGCCATTGGTTTCGTCAAACACCACGTCACGTGCTACTTCAACAATTCCGGAGGATTTGTTGAACACACGGTACGCATGAGTGTTTGAGTCATATCCAAGCAAGAAACCCTCATCGGACTTTGAAGCAAACTTCGAAGTCCTAGGCTTCTTGTTGAGGATATAGCATTTGCTACCAAAGACCCGAAAGTAAGAAACATTGGGTTTCTTACCAATGAGAAGCTCATAAGGAGTCTTCTTGAGGAGGCGATGAAGGTACAATCGATTCACGGCATGGCAAGCGGTGTTAACCGCTTCCGCCCAAAACCGGTCCGATATTTTGTACTCATCTAGCATCGTCCTTGACATCTCAATGAGCGTCCTATTCTTTCTTTCGGCTATGCCATTTTGTTGTGGAGAATAGGGAGCGGAAAACTCATGCTTGATGCCCTCCTCATCTAGGAACTCTTCTACTTGCATGTTTTTGAATTCGGTGCCATTGTCACTCCTTATAACCTTTATCCTTAAGGTGAACTCATTTTGAGCTCTCCTTAGAAATTTCTTGAGGACACCGGGAGTTTCACTTTTATCATGCAAGAAGAACACCCAAGTATATCTAGAGAAGTCATCAACGATGACTAGACCATACTTGCTGCCACCAATGCTAATGTACGCAATGGGGCCAAAAAGATCCATATGGAGTAACTCCAAAGGTCTAGTTGTCGTCATGATATTCTTAGAGGGGTGTTGAGCTCCTACTTGCTTTCCCGCTTGGCAAGCACTACATGGCCTATCCTTTTCAAATACTACATCCTTTAGGCCACGAACATGCTCACCCTTAAGGAGCTTTTGAAGGTTCCTCATTCCAACATGGGCTAGCCTTCTATGCCAAAGCCATCCCATGTTGGCTTTTGCCATTAAGCATGTGTCAAGTTGAGCTTTATCCGCGGTGAAGTCCACAAGATAGAGCTTTCCCTTGAGCACTCCCTTAAAGGCTATCGAGTCATTACCTTCTCTAATGACACTCACTCCCTCACTAGTGAACACACATTTATATCCTCTATCACATAGCTGTGATATGGATAGGAGATTATAGTCTAGAGAATCAACATGCAAGACATTTGATAAGGTATGTAATGAGGAGATAGAAATTTTACCGGAGCCAAGGATTTTCCCTTGGCTATTGTCCCCAAAGAAGATTCCTTCACTTGGGTCCTTATTCTCCTCATACTCGATGAACATGCTTCTCTCTCCGGTCATGTGGTTGGTGCATCCGTTATCCAATACCCATTTCGATCCACCGGAGGAGTAAGCCTGCAAAACAAGTTTTATGCCTTTCTTTTAGGTACCCAAGCGGAGTTGGGTCCTTTGACATTAGTGGTTAGGCATTTTGGCACCCACACGCAAGGCTTGGGGCTCTTGCGGAGTGGCCCAACATATCTAGCAAACACCTTGCCGTGTTTGTTCTTCTTCAACACATAAGATGCATCAAAATCATGAAATAAATGATGCGGTTCATATTTAGGCAAGTTTTTGCTAGAGGGTGAGTTCTTTTCATTTTTAGTTTGAGATGAACTCCCCTTAACAAAGACAATCATGTCTTTGCCATACTTGGAGGTTTTGGCGTTATGCCTTGCACCTCTAGTATAGCCAAGACCATCCTTGACATGGGGTGGTCTTGTGTTGGTGAATGCACTTCGTGCATATGCCACCTTTTCCTTGTCAAAGATGGCACCCTTAGGTGCTTGTTTGCCTTGTGCTAGGTTGAGTTCATCCTTAAGTTTAAGGATCAAGTTGGAGCACTTGCAAGGTGATGTTGCCTTGGATGAGGCCTTTGAGGGGGTTGAGCTCTTGAAGGAAGAGGTTACATTGTTCTTGAGTGACTCAACTTGAGTCTCAAGGATCTTGTTAGCTTTTGACAAGCTTCCAAGTTCATCCTTGAGCTCAATCGACTTCTCCTCAAGACTTGAACACGTTTTCTTGCAAAGAGCAAGTTCGTGTTCCAATGCCTTGCTCTTCTCTCTTTCGAGCTCAAGGAGCTCATCAAGCTCTTGACATCTCTCCTTCTCAAGGATGAGCATGTCCTCCTGTCTGTTGATGAGATCTTCCTTCTCAAAGATCTCATCCATAAGCAACTTCATCCTACGCAAGGTGCTTTTGCTTATGTCCTTAAACATATGCTCATTTTCACTAGCGCTATCAAAATCATCATGTGAGGAAGTTGGGGAGGAAGGATGAGATGTTACCTTTCTCTTTCCTTCCCTTGCCATAAGGCAAGTAGGCTTGTGGTCGTTGTTGAGGTTGGGGAAGAGCTTGCCTCCCTTGGAGTTCCTCCCAATGGCTATGGTGGCCATCTTCTCCTCTTCTTCTTCGGAGGAGGACTCATCGTTAGAGTCCCACTCCTTCCCCAAATGGGCTTGTCCGGAGGGCCTCTTCTTCTTGAAGAATCTCCTTTCTTGAGGCTTCCCTTCCTTCTTCTTCTTCGTTTCTTCGTGTGGGCAATCAGCGATGAAGTGCCCATACTCGCCACAGTTGTAGCAAGACCTTCTTGATTTGGGCCTTGCTCTTTCCTTTCCCTTGCCCTCATAGTTGTGCCCCCCTTTCTTCCTCCTCATCATTCTCTTGAATTTGTTGATGAAGAAGGCCTCCTCCTCATCGGTGTCGAGGCTCTCCTCATCACTTTCTTCTTGCTCCTTTGAAGAGGGCGTTGCCTTGAGTGCAACGTTCTTCATCTTGGAGGCGGTGAACTTTTGGAGGTCGTTGTAGAAGAGCGCCTCCTTCTCCATGATTTCATGGTTAATGATCCTCCCAAGGACCTCCTCCGGGGTCATTTGAGTGAACCCCGGGCTTTCCCGAATCATGGAGCATAAAGAGACGTTCCTAGGCATGAATGCCCGGATCATCCTCTTCACCACCTCGTGGTCGGTCCACTTGGTGCAGCCATATGATCGGCTCTTGTTGATCAGCACCTTCAGCCGGTTGTACATGTCTTGGGGGGATTCACCATCCAAGATGGCGAATCTCCCAAGCTCTCCTTCGATGAGCTCGATCTTGGCCTCCTTGACCACTCGGTTTCCCTCATGCGCCGTCTTGAGGGTGTTCCATATGTCTTTGGCCACTTCAAGGCCATCGACACGGTTGAACTCATCTCTAGAGAGAGATGAGATGATCACACCCGCAGCTTGAGCGTTGCGGTGGATGAGGATGGCTTGTTCTTGAGTTATGTTGTCCTCATCCTTTGGAATCTCCACCCCGGTCATGACAATTTGCCACAACGCTGGGTTGAGTGACACGAGGTGGATCTTCATGTTGTGTTTCCACATACCGTAGTCCGTTCCATCGAATTGGGGAGGTTTCCCCAATGGGATGGATAGGTAGTGGTTGTTGGCGGCAAGGCGTTCATAGTTGAACCCTTGCCGGTTGTAGTTGGCTCCGCCACCACCACTTGAATGGTTTGACGGATCAATCTTGGATATGTTCAACTTCTCCCGGAGCTTCGCCTTGAGTTGGCGAGTCTCCTCATCGTCCGTTGGCTTATCTTGATAAGCCAACGTCTCCTCACGGGTCGCCTCGTAGTTGCTGCTCGATGCATCGTCATTCACCACTCCGGCCATCTCTCCGAGTTGTTAGACTCTTTGTGGAGAGTCCTGCTCTGATACCAATTGAAAGTTGCCTAGAGGGGAGGTGAATAGGCTAATCGACCTGCAAATGACTTAATAAAACGAGATTAAATCACAGGGGGCAGACTAGTCCGGTCAGGGGGCGGACTAGTCCGGTCAGCTTGCGTGAATAACCCTAAAAAGATGTTTCTAGCAAGTTTTAGGGAATTTTCTCTTTGCTACAAGTGAGTAAATGTTTAAGTCAAGTTGAGCAACAACCTACACAAGAGCAAGTCAAGTTTCCACAAGTTTGTAGTAATGCGAAGTATGAAACGAGACTACCAACCCTAGAACAAAGTAATCAATAGAATGGATGCGAAGAACACAAGGGGGCAAGGATTTTATCCCGAGGTTCGATTCCACACAAGGAATCTACGTCCCCGTTGAGGAGTCCACAAAAGGACCGGGTCCAACAACCCTTCCCTCACCAAGTTTACCGCACGGGCCTAACTTGGTTCTCCACTAATCACAACGGTGATTACAAAGTTCGTTGGGGCTTCTCACAAACTGAGGCTCCCACACCACAAAGATGATCAACACAATAAAGCAAACTCAATACACAGCCCACAAAGACTCAACGAGTGCAAGAGATCAAACCGGGAGCACAAGCGCGATGTTCTTCCTCTTCTCCACCTCACTAAACCCTAATCCACTCAAGAATTAGTTTTAGAGGGAAAGTAGGCAAGAAGGAGGCTTAGGAGTGCTCCAAGTTGGCTGTGGCGGCGCTAGGGTTTGAGTTTTTCCAAGTCTTTTTGAAATGAGGCCGGGGGTCCCCTTTTTATAGAGGTCCCAAGCCCAATCTGCTGACTTCAGCAAAAGGGCGGACTAGTCCGGCCACTGGCCCGGACTAGTCCGGCCTAGGGGACCACTGACTCCTTTGTCAGGTCCCGACAGCTGACACACTATCGTCACGCTACCCGCCAAACTTCAAATTCAAACGGTCACTTCCAGAACGGACTAGTCCGGTCAACACTGGACTAGTCCGATCTCACACAGAGCCTTTTGCTCCGTGTGAAAACGGACTAGTCTGAGGACAACGGACTAGTCCGGCCCCTAGGGCGGACTAGTCCGGTCCTCCCAGACTTAGCCACAGAAGCACCTTTTCCTAGCCAACCCGGACTAGTCCGGCCCCACGGGCGGACTAGTCCGTTCTCACTCAGGACCTCTTGGTCCGGTCCAAAACGGACAAGTCCGTGGTTTTGAGACTTCATCCCCAAAACCCACTCACTGCTACCCGGACTAGTCCGGTCACAAACGGACTCGTCCGATCGCAGTCAGACCCTTCTGGTCCGGCCAGAAACGGACTTGGCCGGCCAGGGACGGACTAGTCCGGCCTCCTGCACGGACTAGTCCGGCCCTACGGCCAGACCACTCAATCACTCATTTCTTTCATAGGTTTGACCTCTAAACCACTTTGAGCTCCCAAACTTGATCTCTATGCACTTTACACACACACCCTCCTATTGCTACGGCTAGTCTAACTCAATCACGCTAGAAACCCTAGTTTCTACGCTTCGAGTTGACTCCGTTTCCTTCCTTTTCCTTTTTGAGGGTTTGCGTCTCCAATTGAGTCCATACCTGTGCTAAGATCACTTGAGCTCATTAGCGACTTAATTGTCGTCATCAATCATCCAAAACCCACGGGGAACCTAGATGCACTTTCAGATCTCAACACCCCTCCAAGAACATCATGATGACGACAAGACCTTTGGAACTGCTACACATGGACCTTTTCGGACCAATAACCTACATTAGCATTGGCGGTAACAAATATGGTCTTGTTATTGTTGATGATTTTTCTCGTTTCACTTGGATATTTTTCTTACATGATAAGGGTGAGAATCATGGAGTCCTCAAGAGGTTCTTAAGGAGAGCTCAAAATGAGTTCGCCTCAAGAATCAAGACTATAAGAAGCGACAACGACACCGAGTTCAAGAACACTCAAGTGGAAGAGTTCTTGGATGAGGAGGGTATCAAGCATGAATTTTCAGCCCCCTACTCCTCTCAACAAAACAGGGTGGCGGAACGGAAGAATAGGACACTCATTGAGATGTCAAGGACGATGCTTGATGAGTACAAGACATCGGATCGGTTTTGGGCAGAGGCGGTTAACACCGCTTGCCGCACCGTCAACCGATTGTACCTCCACCGCCTCCTCAAGAAGACCCCCTACGAGCTTCTAGTTGGTAAGAAACCCAATGTCTCTTACTTTCGTGTTTTTGGTAGCAAATGCTATATTCTCAACAAGAAGCCTAGGACTTCGAAGTTCGCTTCAAAGTTCGATGATGGTTTCTTGCTTGGTTATGATTCAAACACCCACGCCTATCGTGTCTTCAACAAATCCTCCGGGATTGTTGAAATAGCACGCGACATGGTGTTTGATGAAACTAATGGCTCCCAAGTGGAGCAAGTTGATCAAAGTGTGTTAGATCAAGAAGACTCTCCACAAGAGGCTCTCAGGAGGATGGCACTTGGAGATATTCGTCGACAAGAACAACCTCAAAACTCAAGTGACCAACCACAAGATGATGCAAGTCATCCCCCACGTGATCAAGTTTAAGATGGACAAGTGGCACCTCAACATGATCAAGAAGACAAAATTCAAGAGGGAAGCATACATCAAGGGGGAGACCAAGAAGAAGAAGAAGAAGAGGATAATGATGACTCAAGAGTTCAACCTCCACATCCTCGTGTGCATCAAAGTGTTCAACGGGATCACCCTGTTGCTAACATCCTAGGAGACATTACAAAAGGAGTAACCACTCATTCTCGTGTTGCTAACTTTTGTGAACATTACTCCTTTGTCTCTTCTTTGGAGCCCCATAAGGTTGAAGACACATTGAGAGACCCGGATTGGGTGGTGGCCATGCAAGAGGAACTCAACAACTTTGAGAGGAACAAAGTTTGGGAGCTTGTCAAACGTCCACAAGCAAAATTTCTGGGCACCAAGTGGTTGTTCCGCAACAAGCAAGACGGGCATGGCTTGGTGACAAGGAACAAGGCATGACTTGTGGCCAAGGGGTACTCACAAGTCGAAGGTTTGGATTTTGATGAAACCTTTGCTCCCGTAGCTAGGCTAGAGTCAATTCGTATATTACTTGCCTTTGCTACTCACCATGATTTTAAGCTTTACCAAATAGACATCAAGAGTGCGTTCCTAAATGGTCCAATCAAGGAGGAAGTCTATGTGGAGCAACCACCGGGCTTTGAAGACCAAGACTTCCCAAACCATGTCTTCTAATTGCGTAAGGCTCTCTATGGTCTCAAACAAGCTCCTAGAGCTTTTATGAGTGCCTTAGAGACTTTTTGATTCGAAGTGCTTTTAAGATAGGAAAAGCTGATTATACTCTCTTTACAAAGCACTTTAATGACGATCTCTTTGTGTGTCAAATATATGTCGATGACATCATATTTGGTTCTACTAACAAAGTGTTTTGTGATGAGTTTTCTAGGATAATGACAGAGAGATTTGAGATTTCCATGATGGGGGAGTTGAAGTTCTTTTTAGGTTTCCAAGTCAAGCAACTCAAAGAAGGCACGTTCATAAGTCAAACAAAGTACACTCAAGACATATTAAAGAAGTTTGATATGGACAAGGCCAAACCCATCAAGACTCCAATGGCGACTAATGGACATCTAGACCTCAACGAAGATGGTCCAAGTGTGGACCAAAAGGTATATCATTCCATGATTGGTTCTTTGTTATATCTTTGCGCATCTAGACCCAATATTATGCTTAGTGTGTGTTTGTGTGCACGTTTTCAAGCTGCACCTAAGGTGTGCCATTTGACCGCCGTTAAGAGAATTCTTAGATATTTAGTTCACACACCTGGCCTAGGACTTTGGTACCCCAAAGGATCCAAGTTTAACCTTATTGGCTACTCCGATGTGGATTATGCGGGGTGCAAAGTTGATAGGAAGAGCACATCCGGGACATGTCAATTCTTGGGTAGATCCTTAGTGTCTTGGTCCTCCAAGAAACAAAACTTCATTGCTCTTTCCACTGCCGAAGCGGAGTATGTCGCAGTCGGAAGTTGTTGTGCACAACTTCTTTGGATGCAACAAACTCTAAGGGATTATGGTATAAACTTGCACCATATTCCTCTCCTATGTGACAATGAGAGCGCCATCAAAATAGCCCATAATCCGGTTGAGCATTCGAGGACAAAGCACATAGATATTAGACACCACTTCTTGAGAGATCATTCCTTGAAAGGGGACATAGTGATTTCCCATGTAAGAACCGAGAACCAACTAGGCGATATATTCACCAAGCCCCTAGATGAGAAGCGCTTTTGTGAGCTTAGGAGTGAGCTCCATATCTTAGATTCTCAAAAGGTGGCTTGAAACATGCACATCTGAATGTTTACTGTGCACCTTATTCAAAAGAACATATGTGTTTGAGAATTCTATCTCTATCTCAATTTTCTCCAAAATATTTGAAAAATTATTGACTTTGTGAGTTATGATCATAGTTTGATTGTTGATTGCTTACTGACCATATTCATAAAGTTTTGTTGTGTAATATGTCCAAAAGGATCAACTATAGTGGCTAAAACTCAAATATATATGTTTTCATCCTTTTAGGACTGGACTAGTCCGCCCTGAGGCCGGACAAGTCCGGATTCAGTCTGGTCTGGGTCTGGTCCGCTGACCGGACTAGTCCGGCCCTATACCGGACTAGTCTGGCCCATGGGGACTTAAACCCCCAGGTGGCGATCGACCCCTCCTCTCCCTCCCATTTGCTTTTCTCTCTCCCACGCGCGCAACTCCACACCCATTAGGCGATTTTCATTTTTCTCCACCAAAAATTGTTTCCAATCCGTGCATTGGAAGCCCCAGAGGTGTGGGAGACTTTTCCCAATCGCTCCTAACGCGATCCATCCTCGATCTTGTCGATTCATCAAGATTCAAAGAGGTACACCTCTTTTTTTCAAAAACCTACCTCATTCTTGATTCATAGGGTTTTTGATAGGTCCCTCTTCATTAAAGTTGTTCCTAGTATCCTTGTGATCGTAGCCTAGGAGTATTGCGACTTGATTCAACGATTTCTCGAAAAAGCGTTAGGGTTAGGGTTTATCCTGTGCAACCCGGACTAGTCCGGTGCCAGGCGGACTAGTCCGCCTGGCAGACTAGTCCGCCCTTGGGCAGACAAGTCCGGTGTGCACAGGACAAACTCTAACTTTGGCTATTTCTCGTGATTTCTTTCGCACTATTCCACTTTCCTGACCTTCTATCTTATGCATTCTCCCTCTTTCAGCAGAAATGGCAGCTCCTCGCGATTCCGCTTCTCCACCCACTGACCCCGAGTGGGAGGCTGAGCAGCTTCGCCTTGGTGAGGAACGGGAACAGGCAGAGGTTAAGGCTGCTAAGAAGCATCTCGAGCAGCAAGAGAGAGAAAAAGTAGCAAAGAAACAACAAGCCAGGGCCGCAGCTACGGCCTACAATGAAGATGAAGCAATGGCTCGTGCCATTGAGGAGTCCCGCAGGGAACTCCGCAAGAAGAAGCGAGAGCACCGCGAGGCTCACAACTCTCAGGATGCCGCAGCCCAAGTCTCCAAAAGGAAGAGACTTGTGACCATGGGAGAGAAAGATAGGGGCAAGGAGCAAGCCCAAGAAGAAGTTGCCGAACGCCGGATCGAGAGAGATCCGAAGAAGGGCAGGGCCCCAACTCCTGTTGAGCCCAAGAAAAAGAAGCCCTCCATGAAGGTTACAGCTAAGAAGGCCAAGGGCATGGTCATAAAGGAGAAGGGGCAGGCCAAACCTATTGGTCCCTTGGAAGTTCACACTCTAGAAAGGAACCCTAATCGGCAGCGTGAGTTGGCTACAAACGTCTTCCATGGGAAAGGAGCAGACAAGGCAAGGAAATTGCGCACTGAAAGAGTTTACAAGTATGAAAGGAGCACAGCCGACCCAAGGTTTTGGTGCGACTTTCATTGTGACTACTACCGTCTGGTCTACCAGACGATGAAGAAGTCAGTGATTGAAGCCCAATGGGTTGACTGGGACTATATGGTCCAAAAGAAGCACTCTACTTTTGATGCGGTCATTGAGGCTGCTGAGCGTCATGAGCTCAAGAACATAATGGGATTCAAGTACAATTGGAATGTTGAGGTCATCCTGTAGTTCTACTCTACCATCTACTTCACCACTCAAGGTGATAGACGGATCATTTGGATGACTCATGGGGAGCAATACTCAGTTACCTTTGCAGAGTTTGCCAAGATTCTCGGACTTGAGGCCCATTTGGATCATGAGATCATTATTTCTAACCTCAAGGCCGTAGACAGAGATGAGCTGGCTTACATGTACCCCAGTCATGTTCAATATGATGTCGGCTTGCTCGCAACATTAAGCCATTCTATAGCATCCTGAATAGGATTCTGAGGAGGACAATAGCACCCAAGGATTGTGATGCAGGGGTGATCCAAGGAAGCCTAAGGCACCTGCTGCTTCTTATTGATGGTGATGAGAAGTTCAACCTAGTTGACTACATCTTCGACGACATCTTCAACATCTCGCATACCCCTAACCGTGCATGTGGGTATGCACCATACATCATGTATCTCATCGAGATGGTGTCGGGATTGACCTTTGTCAAGGATGTGACTCATCGCCCACTTCATCCACAGATGCCACCTTCAGTGCCGCCTCCTCCGCGCCGGAAGAATGCGGAGCCTCCCTCTCACTCTGCGATGCGAGCACCTCACCCCGTGGCACCTCCTTCTCTGCCTCCGCCTCAGTCGATGAGCGCTTTCTTCAAGTGCTTCAAGGCTATCTTCACCTCCTGCTGGAAGCAAGAAATCCAGAATCAACAGGCACACAAGCGCCAAGAGAAGTACCTCAAGGCGGTGTGTGACAAGCTTGAGGTCCCCATGTCTTCTCCGGAGGAGAGCGACGGAGAGATCACTCTGTTCCTCGACTTCACCGCCAACGAGCTCGCCCAGCTACAAGAGGACGAGAGCTCTTCCCGGGCAGATCCCTCGGCACGGGTCTCCGACGATGACGACGACCAGGACTTCAAGGACCCAGAGGCCACGGAGAGCGACACCGATGATGAGGCGGCCGATAGTGAGGAGGATGATGACTAGTTGATAGGCCTTGTTGTTCCCCTCTTCTTTTCCTTTTTGGTGTCTTGATGCCAAAGGGGGAGAGTTAGAGGGGGAGAGTTAGATGTGGTTAGAGGGGGTTGTAGCACCTTATTGGGCCTTATTTTGGATCCTTGGACATGTTTTGCTTCTTATTGTAATATTTATGTCATTCGAATGTTTAAATTTGTGCAGGACTATGTTTTGAATGTTTAATATCAATATGATGCTTTGAATGTCTTTCTCTTGATCATATTCATATTTAGTATGTCTTGTCACAAATGTTGAGCACAACACGTAGGCACTCCACCATAACGTGTGTGTGTATGAAGGACTTCCTCAATCTTCTTTTTATGATGCATTCATTGAGGGGGAGTTACTCATACACCCGCACGTTATGAAAACCAAATTTTATACTCTTATATAAGAAGACTTAATGTGTTGTCATCAATCACCAAAAAGGGGAAGATTGAAAGTGCATCTAGGATCCCCTTGGGTTTTGGATGATTGATGACGACAATTAAGTAACTAATGAGCTCAGTGATCTTAGGCACAGGTGTGGACTCAAGTGGAAACACAAACCCTCAAAAAGGAAAAGGATGAAAACGGGGATGTCGAGTCGAAAAAAAAAGAAACTAGGGTTTCTAGCGTGTCGAGTTTAGATTAGCCATATGTGTATGAGGATGTGTGCGTAAAGTGCATTGAGATCAAGTTGGAAGCTCAAAGCGGTTTAGAGATCAAAACCTATTGAGAGAAGAGAGTTGGAGAAGTCTGGCAGGAGTGGCCGGACTAGTCCGTGCAGGTGGCCGGACTAGTCCGCTCCTGGCCGGCCAAGTCCGTTTTCAGCCGGACCAGAAGGGTCTGACTGACTTCGGACTAGCCCGTAGTGGGACAGACTAGTCCAGGTAGTCATGGAGTTGGTTTTCGGGACTAAGTCACAAAACCATGGACTTGTCCGTTTTAGTCCGGACCAAAAGGTCCTGACTGAGATCAGACTAGTCCGCTTCGGATGCGAACTAGTCCGGATTGGTGAGAAAGTTGGTGCTTCAGCGACTAAGTCTGGGAGGCTGGACTAGTCTGCCCTGGGGGCCGGACTAGTCCGTGGTCTCTAGACTAGTCCATTTTCACACGAAACAAAAGGTTTTGTGTGAGATCGGACCGGACTAGTCCGGTTTGAAGTGATCGTTTGAATTTGAAGTTTGGAGGGTAGTGTGACGATTGCCGCGTAGTGCGACAGTTGTCAGGGACATTAGTGGTCCCAAAGGTTGGACTAGTCCGGGTCGTAGGCCGGACTAGTCCGCCCATCTGCTGAAGTCAGCAGTATGGGCTGGGAACCTCTATAAATAGAGGACTCCCGGGTTCATTTGAACCAACACTTGAGAACTTTGAAACCCTAGCGCTGCCACAGCAAACTTTGATCCTCCAAAAGCCTCCTTCTTGCCTACCTTCCCTCTAAAACTAATTCTTATGTGGATTAGGGTTTGGTGAGGTGAAGAAGAGGAAGAACACCGCTCTAGGCTCTCGGTTTGATCTCTTGCACTTGCTGAATCTTTGTGATCTGTGGCTTGAGTCATTCTTTGTTATTTGTAATCATATTTGTGGTGGGAGCCTCAAATTGTGAGAAGCCCCAATGGATCTTGTATTCATCCTTGTGATAGTGGAGAACCAAGTTAGGCCCGCGTGGTAAACTTGGTGAGGGAAGAGTTGTTGAACCTGGTCCTTCGTGGACTCCTCAACGAGGACGTAGATCCTTGTGTGGGATTGAACCTCGGGGTAAAATCCTTATGTCCCTTGTGTACTTTGCTTTCACTTATCGCACATTGATTCTAGGGTTAACTTTACCGTTTTTGTTCATCACTCTTGTTTCATTGTGATCCTTAGCTTCATACTTGCCATATAACTTGTTAAGGTTCACTAAATCATTCTAGCACCTTTCGCATCACGAAAATCCAACTAAAACTTGTTAGAAACACTCTTTAGGCTTTCCCTTCAGGTGGACCGGACTAGTCTGCCCTTGGACCAGACTAGTCCGCCCCCTGAGTATTGATCTCGTTTTATTAAGTCATTTCAGTTCGATTAGCCTATTCACCCACCCCCCCCCTCTAGGCAACTTTCAGTGCGGTCCTTCAATGCGTGCCCTGGGTGGAGTGCTCCATCTTTTAACTCCCACACTTTACTGTCTTGGGGTGTGCGAGACATGTGGCAGCGCGGGTGCATGTCCTTTCCATGGAGGCTAGCCATGGCCCTTCGCGGCATGTGGCAGATCTGGAGCTCCCCAGGGCACGTGGCAGCTGTACTCTCTCCTCAGAGGGAGGGCGCTTAGTTCGGAACTCCAAGCTTCTTGGCGGCCTTGGAGCTTCTCCACCGAGGTTGTGCGGGTCTCTCCCCAACACGTGGCGCCTTGGGAGGTTATCTCCCCTGGGGACCTTTATCCCATCCTCTGTGCCCTACGTGGCGACACTGGGGCTGGATCCTGAGGGAGGCTAAGACATGTGTTGTTGGTGTCCTTCCATGCGCCCATGGTTGGGAATAGAGTGAATTTATTGGTAGTCCTCTTGATGGCTATGGTGGCCAACTCCTCTTCTTCTTCAGATGAGGTTCATCATTGAAGTCCCACTCCTTCCCTAGATGTGCATGGTCATATTGCTTCTTCTTCTGGAACATTTTCTTTGGTTGAGGTTTGTTGTCCTTAGTCTTTCTCTTATTTTCTTCATGTGGACAATCTACTATGAAGTGATCATATTCTCCGCAATTGTAGCACGCCCGTCTCATCTTGGGTCTTTGTTTGTCCCTTTGTCTTCCTTCATTTGAGCTACTACCCTTTCTTCTTCTCATCATTTTCTTGAGCTTCTTCATGAATAAGATCATGTCTTCTTCATCGATATCATTGCTTTCATCATCGTTGTCGTCTTCTCCATGAGCTTCTCGAGCTTCTTTTGATACGGGTTTACAAGTTGACTTCAAGGCAACTCCCTTCTTCTTTGTCGAGGTAAGATCGGCAATTTACTTGACATGCTTGCCTTGCTTCTCCATCATTTCAAAGTTGATAATCTTGCCAAGAAGTTCGTCCGGGGTCATTTTCCGATACTCGGGGCTTTCTCTAATCATGGAGCAAAGGGTCACGTTTCGAGGCATGAATGCTCTAAGAATCAACTTCGCGACCTCATGATCGTTCCACTTTTTGCTGCCATATGCTCGAACTTTGTTGATGAGAGACTTCACGATTGTACATACCTTGTGGTGACTCATCTTCTTCTATAGCGAATCTGCCCAATTCACCTTCAATCATGTCAATCTTGGCTTCGCGTACATGACGATCACCTTCATGTGCGGTTTGTAGAGCGTCCCATATCTCTTTGGTAATTTCAAGTCCATCTACCTTGGTGAACTTGTCTCGACTCAGTGATGAAGTGATCACAATTGCAGCTTTAGCATTCCGATGAATGGCTTGTTCTTGTCTTGGAGTCAGCTCTTCATCATCATCCAGAATATCTATCCTTGTACACACTATATGCCAAAGACTTGGGTTAAGAGATATAAGGTGCATTTTCATGTTTTGTCTCCACATTGAGTAGTCATTGCCATCAAAGAAAGGTGCTTTCCCTAAGGAATTGATAAGTAATGACTATTGTTAGAATTTAGACGTTCATAGTCAAAAGGATATCGGGAGTAGTCTGTGTGACTACCCCCCTTCTTATTTTCATCGTCGATCTTCTTCTTCCCTTTTGGGGAGAGAGCCTTTTTCCGTAGATGAGCCTTGAGTTGAAGCATCTCCTCATCATCATCCTCACAGTCTTGAATGGCGTCAAGGAGCTTCTCCAGCTTTTGGGCCTTTTCATCATCGCCATTCTTGTTGTTGAAGTTCTTGTGAACATCCTTGATGTCCGACATCGTCTCTTCGAGCGGTGAGTCTCTTTTGAAGAGTTTTGCTCTGATACCAATTGAATGTAGCCTAGAGGGGGGTGAATAGGCTTTTTGAAACTTTGTTGATCTCTGAAACACTTAACAAATTGATCAAATACAGAGAGATCTGACTAGTCCGGTACAGTGCGGACTAGTCTGGTATGTGGACTAGAAAGATCAAGATTGATCGATAATTTCACTTCTAGTACCCTATGCAGCGGAAATTAATTGGCAACTTAGATGTATTACCACAATGAAACAATGTATGGCAAAGATCAATTTTAGTTTCAATGTTTCAACATGAATTACACAAGATTATGTAAACCCTAGAATATGATAAACGATGAAACAAAAGTGTGCAAGACAAGATTTTATCCCGTGGTTCGATTCCATGGAGGAAATCTACATCCACGTTGAGGAGTCCATGGAGGATCGGGTCTTCACCAACCCTACCCTCGTCGAATTGCCACGGAGGTCCATTCTCTTCCACTAATCACAAAGGGGCAAATAACTTGTTCAAGGTGCCTTCTCACAAGTTGAGGGCTCCCCAAGAATTACAATGAAGAACACCACTAAACACACTCGAAAGATATACAATAAACAACAAGAGTGTGCGAGAGATCAGACCCAAGAGCTCAAGATGTGTAGAACAAGTCTCTCCTTTGATCAATTGCTAATCCTCAAAGATTTGATCCTTTTAGAGTTAGAACGTGTGGAGAGATGTGTATTTTGGGCTCTTGGGAGGTGTGACGGTGCAGGGGGTCGAGAGAGTTTGATGTATGGCCATACACCTCTATTTATACTAGGGTTTCCAAAAGTTACCGTTAGGGTTTGCAAAGTCCGGACTAGTCTGTGGTGGACTCCAGACTAGTCCAGTGTGCGACTTGTGGAAAACCGTAAGTATTGATGGATACCGGACTAGTCCGTTATCGGTGCAGACTAGTCCGATTTTAGTCAGAAACTTTTCGGACTAGTTCAGTTGATATCGGACTAGTTCGGTGTAGTGAACACGGTGTGTGACTAAGGACAAGTCTGCACTTGGAGGGACTTGTCTGATTTTAGTCAGAGAGTTTTCGGACTAGTCCGTTCAATATCGGACTTGTCCCGTGTCGTGAAAAATTGTAGGGCTAAGGACATGTCCGAACTTGGAGGACTTGTCCGATTTTAGTTAGAGGATTATCGGACTAGTACGATGGATATCGGACTTGTCCATTGTTGTACAAGAGTGAAGTGCTGAGGACTAGTCCGCACTAGGGGGACTAGTCCGATCTTAGTCAGAGGGATATCAGACTAGTACAGTGTATATCAGACTAGTCCGCTTTTTCTGTGAAATGTGCAGTGAGTTGAATTATTTGTTCACTTGAGCTCTTGGGGTGTTTTTCTCCAACATACTCTATACAAAATAATCTAATCTTTTCAGCTCTTGTGCTCTTCTTCCTTTAGATACTCATTCTCCTTCTTTTTTGTACTTTCTCCTCATTTCTTTAAAACCTGCTCTCATCTCAACAATTTTGTTAGGATCTTATTTATTTGTCATTAATCAGCCAAAACACACTAGGAATGCCTAGATGCACGTGGCTTGATCAGGACCAAGCAAAAGACTCGTATATTCTCCTTATGTGACATTAGGCATGGTGTTTTAAAAATTGACCAACGTATTAGAGGAGATGATTGGTACCGCCATATGAGCAACACTATTATCTTCGGCGTTACTTGATTCTTATCCTAAAAATCAACCATATAAGAAAAAATCAAGTTAGACATACATACGCAAACAATAAATAAAACAGAATGGTAGAGTGAAATAGTTCCCATTGTTTTTTTCCGACTAGCCCTTTTGTTGCTTCTTTTATTCTTTCAAGTACGGTTTCTTTTAGACTTTGCACCTTCTACTGTTGGGGGAATTTTGAATGAGACTCTACCCTTTAGAATGGTCTCGTCGTTCTCATGACCAATTGATGAAACTTGAAACAAAACAGTACTAATTTTTGATAGATACTTATCTGTCTCAAGATCCAACTTATCAATAGCTCTCTCCAAATCTTCTAATAGTTCCTTTGAAGCAGAACACTTCAGTGCAATAGAAGTTGCTTTTCTAGGGATTCGTGCAGCATGTGTTTTCAACGAGTCTTTATCAACTATAATTTTATCAGCGCGAAAACATCTTTTATATACTTGGTCGATCTGTGTAGAATATACCTATCTAAAAGGTTGAAAACTTCATTTATGTTGAGTACACGAGGAGCGTGCTTGCATAATATACCTGCAATCATTTTAAAATAAATATGAATTTAAAAATGAAAAAAATCATGTATGATTTGTACATACCAATACATTCGTATTTCCTGCAAGAACATGATATACTTTGGTCCTCTGAGATAAAGATGACAGTTGCTTCATCTTGATGGTCCATAGGAATAACATTGTATGTTCTAACATCTCCGTGAGTTTAACAAATTATAAGCGGCATAAAGTTGCAATTTGAATTAATTCTCTAAATTTGAATAAATTCTTCTTGTATATACTTGCGTAAATAAATCATTGTTCATCAAATAAAATATTATCAAAGAAACATAAAAATTATGTATTTAAATTTGTGCATACCTTTGCAACAATCTGCAACATTGGTAGTTGTTGAATATAAATAAGAGGGTCAGATTGACGTGATTTAAAATATTCATCCAACCCATTTTTCTCGAAGACTTTTGGCAACCATATCACATTCTTCTAGGAGTTCCGAGATTCCAAGTTTCCTTCTAAATCGCTTCATAAAAACATGATTCATACCTTCACTCCTTTGGGTTGTGGTCATATCTGCCGTAAAAGAATCACGATACACTATTGCCCAATGCTCTCGTAATTCATACAAGTTTTGCATCCACAAATTTTCTTCAAGTTCACATTGAATCAATAGTTTCTTCCACAACTCATCAAAACATTGTACTGATCTTTCCTTATACACACAATTCCTGAAAGTAGTAAGAAAGTTTTTTAGCATCAATAACATAACAGAGATGTTTACCTGCATTTCAGGAAATATGTCATAAACAAAGACGGTGTCATGTGTTAGGAAAGACAGTGCTAATTTTTTAATATGGATGCACATTGATCAGTGAAAATTGTGATTGGATGTTTCGTTGCCACTACCGTTAAAAAAGTTTTGAAAACTCAAATAAAGGATTTTGTAGTCTCATTATATAGCAGTGTTGCCCCAGAAATAATAGTTTGTCTGTGATGATTTGTTCCAATAATTGGGGCAAAAGGCATCTCAAACTTGTTGGTTTGAAAAGTGGTGTCGAAACATACAGCATCACCGAAACATGCATAATTCATTATAGGTTGCCCATTTGCCAAAAAAAAAATTAGCTATCTGACCATTATCTTTTTCTAGTTTTGTGGCCCAAAAAATGCAAGATCCTCCAACTGTTTATTCTTCAAATACTATAATAGAGTATGTGCATCTTTAGATGGCAAATACTTTCTACGCTGACCTCCAATATGATTATTACAGTTCACCCGTGAGAAGGGTACTTTATCAGCTCCACCATACTACTTTTGGAAAAAAAAATCATACACTTGGGCTGGTTTGATTCCCGCTCCTCGTATTTGATTCATGAGTAATTTAGCTGCATTTGTAACATGTCGTTGTGACTACAACTTGCACACCTTATTCGACTAGCAAGGTCATGATTATGCTCAATGATGATCTTTTGGACTATCCAAATTCTCTTTGGGAAACACTAAACTGAATATGAGTTGTGCAACCTGTCCTGATAGCAGCATTTTCTTTAGAAGTGTCATGCATCGAGTGTTTACTCTGTCTTCCTTCTTTACTGCAAACTGAACGCTTCATATATATTGAACCATCCACTCTATGTTTTGTGAGATCTTTTCTGATATTAAAACTAACATGTCAGCTGACATAGGAGTTGTATATATCATATGCATCATCATGTAATTCAAAGTGCATGTCTACTTTATGAATAACCACAGTTTGGCAGTGTGTATCATCCTCCTACAATATAGAATATATAAAATTTAAACACTGTTTAAACATATGATAGAAAATATGTGAAAATAAGTGGGCCGGGGGCGGCGGCGCGGTGGGCCGATGGCGGGAGCGGGGGCGGCGGGGCCGGGGGCGGAGCGGAGCGGCGGCGGCGGTGGTAAGGAAATGACGAAGGGAACGGTTCGGCCCGACGGTATAGTGCTTTAACTTGCGACGGCCAAGTTATTTGCGACGACCCTAGGGCTGGCCGTCGCAATTAACACTATTTCCGACGGCTAGCAGAAAAGGCCGTTGCAAATAAGGTTTATTTGCGACGACCTTCTTATTTGCGACGGCCGCTTTTGGAAACCGTCGCAAATATAAGCTAATTTGTGACGGTTTCTTTATTTGCGACGGCCATCTGTGGGCCGTCGCAAATGACCGCTTTTCCTTTAGTGACTTTGGTACATGCTATTTACTTTTTTTTTGTGACATCGGAGATAACAGTTTGTTGGAGCGGCTGCCATATTGACGCTGAACCTGCTAGTATCATCTCTGCTTCGAGTTCACATTTAGAGGACGAAGCAGCGTTAACATCGCCGGTAGCCATCTTATTTCCCGCTGTCGCAGCTGCAGGTTTCCACGAGAGCACCAATCAGGGCAGCTATAGAGATCTGTTTTTTATTCTTGTGCGGTAGAAGCTCCTGACTATGGTGGCTTTGAGACAAACAATTATATAGATGGAGTCTATGAGCACGTAGACTCTGAAATCTGTTTTTGTGGTATTTAAAGAAGGGGTAGTGCTCACTAAGGATAACTTATTGAGACGGAATTGGAAAGATGAAAAGAAATGTGTGTTCTGTTCTCGTGACGATAATGTACAACATCTGTTCTTTAATTACCATTACACAAGGTTTATTTGGCGAACTGTTGAGAGTACATTTAATATTTCTACACCACCCTCCAGTACTTATTTTTTTAATTCCTGGTTATACATGTTTAATGTTCAAAATAGGAAAGTTATACTTGTTGCATGTGTGGCTATTTTTTGGGCGCTATAGATTTTTAGGAAAGATATCGTGTTTGACAAATGTTTGATGAAACCTTATTTGCAGGTAGTTTTTCGGGGGACATATTGATGCCGAATTTGGGCGCAACTACAAAAGCATGAGCACCATAGGGATATGCTAGTGGAGGCATGCACAGAGATGGAAGCTGTCGTTATGTATATCTTTGCAAATAATGGATGATGTTTTATTAATAGAATTAAGGTTTAATAATGTACTACCTAGCTATTTGGTAGCAGTGGCGGAGCTGATATACAACCAATTTATGTGAAACAAGCATGATTAACCTATTGCTACGAGTTTGAACTCATTAAATGCAGTTGACTTATATTTAATTCACACATATATTTTCAGGTGAACCATTGAAAAAAAAATTGTCAGCTCTGCCACTGTTTGATAGTACTGTTTCTGTTTGGAACTTTACGTATTTTGAGCCTGTACTCCTGTTTTGTATTATGCAGGGTTAAAACTTTGTATTGTGTAGTTGTAACCTCTATGAGGTGAAAGCTGTACATTTTAATTCCATTATCTAAAAAACGTAGACGGAACCGATCTGGATATCGAGTCACGTTCGTACCCGATCCGGACACCTCCCGAGCGGAGCCGCGCCTGAAGCGCTTCCGCGCGCTTCCCCGAACGGAGCCGTGCGTTGGTGTGGGAAAAGACTTCGGTCTCGATCTGCGTCCGTTCCGCTACGTGTCAGACATCCAGATTTATATGCACAGGTACTTCTGTGCATACGGTAGCAGAACTTTTTTTTCCGAAAGCTGTAGCCTACCGACCGACAATGGCCGACGACCGTTTCGACGACCTACCCACCGACGTCTTCGTGGAGATCCTGCTGCGCCTACCCACGATCTCGCGGCGGCGGTCCCGCCTCGTCTGCAAGCGGTGGCGCGATGCTATCGACGAGCGCACCTCGGAGATGCAGTCCCGCTCCAAGATCCTCGCCCTCTTCATCAAACAAGGCTTCTACCGAGCGTACGTCTTCCACGACGAAGATGGGCGCCGAGACGGCGAGCGGATGTTATTCCCCATCGAAGAAGATGGGCGCAGCCACGGCGATCGGGTGTTCTTCCCCGCCTTCCCCTTCTACATGGTCGGCTCTTGCAACGGGCTGATCTGCCTGAGAAAGTTCAGCACGATCCTAATAGTCAATCCAGTCACCGGCATGACGATCCAGCTCCCACCCGAAGCCAGTCCGTGGGCGTTCTATGATGGGAAGTACAGCTTCGCGTACCACCCGACGACGGGGAAGTACAAGGTCGTCCACGTCTCCTCGCCTCCTCCCTTCACCTCCACTCGAGGGAAGGCGGCGGTCGCCGTTGTGAACGTGTTCACCCTAGACGACGACGTCTCGCCGTGGCGGGAGGTGCCGGTGGTGCTCGGCCCGGCGGACTCGAGCGACCTCGACTCGGAAAACATCGTGTCCGTAGACGGCTCGACGTACTGGCTCACTAGGCGCCGGGATCGAGTGTTGGCGTTGGACCTCGAGGACGAACGCGTCACGTCCTTCGACGCGCCGCCGGTGGTGCGGATTCTGGACACGAATAAGAACGCCAGATGCTATCTGACGAACGTCCAAGAGCGTCTGGGCATGGTGATCAGGAGGCAGTCCGCGGCCGTGACAAGGTTGGACGTGTGGGTGCTAGAGGGTGGCGGCCGAGGAGATCGTCATCGTCGTCAGCCCTGCTGGAGACGGCGTTACAGCCTCTTCGAGGCGGGCGGCACGGCGGATCACGGGCGCTGGATCACCACTCCGCGCTTCACGCACGGTAAGTACGTGTTGAGCACAACGGATCGGTGGCTGTTCCGTCGAAACGTGGATGACCTGACGACGATGGACGACGGCAAGAATGCGGAGCTTTGGCCATTGGAAGGGGCGGAGTGCCTCATGGAATACAGCTCCGATTGCGTAGTGGAGACTTTTGCCTACTCCGAGACTTTGGAGCCATAGCCGATCGAGCGGGCTTTCATGCCGATGTCATGCAGTCAAGACGGAAGGAGTAGTCTGAACTGTTTTGCGATGTTTGCGTAATAGTTCCTCCGTTGTAAAAATGCTTGTAGTTATTAGTTCGTTTTTAACTAAAAAACGATAATTTTTTGAGGACAGTGAATAAAGTATCTCATACGGAGGCCCTGTGATACAAAATAGTTGAAATTAATGTTGGATTGGTTTTCCAAGTATGAAATATCCATTACTTGTGTTAGAATGACACGTTGCAGCTATAGACCATGTCAATGGCACAACTTCTGCCACAAATTATTCACATAAAATAAACAGAAACTATGTAAAACAACATGCTTCTGCAAGAGACAGCATGTTAGTAGCTCATTTTTTTCTCAGAATAAACTACAAATAGAGTATAAGCACGAACTAATTTTTCGGGAAAAAAATTATAAGCACCAACTGATTTTACCAGCTTTCAAATAAAATATTTTATGAGAAAAGCTCTATCAGACAAGATTATAGGATCGGAGTAGGGAAAAAAAATCTGCAGACAGTATATATGCAAATCTGCTGTTGTGCATACGGTACTGTATCGACGGGCGACGTTGGTTCTGAGCACCCATTGCAATTCAGACAGCACGGCTTCGTTGTCAGTATTTGCTTTGAGATTAGTGAGCGATGAGGTGATAACCATCCGGTGCGGTATGAACCGTGACCTTGGTGCATACCTTATCCGGCCAGAGAATTCGGTTTGTAGAAGTACTGCTACTCTTCATTCAGAATGGCAGGGGACAGCCCAGTAACTGATAAAAAAACAGCCAAGCGTAGCTAATATGTTATGTGGATTCACGGTTGGGCCAGGGTTGCCATGCCACGCAGGCGGCGATCATGATAACCGATACGATCAACCGATACGATCAGTTGGATCCTGTCGTGCCATCGCAGCGAAGAACCTCGCACGCCGAGCAGCCGGCGACTATAGCATCCACGGCAGACCACCCTTCACCGGCGGCTGAAACCACCTCCCACGCCCGCCCTGACCGCCTCCTGACAGGGCCACGTGCTCACCACCACTGGAAACACCCCGTCCCCTACCTCCAGGCCTCCGCCACCCGCCTCCTTGGTTATCCCCCAAACCCCCAGCAATCCATCATCAAGGTGACAAGCCAAAGAGACGGCGACAGAACATGATGAGCCTGTGAGCGACCTCCCGAGTGACCCTCCGCCACCGGCGGGCACTCCGCCCCGGCGTCCACCTCCCCGCCGGCAGGTAACCCACCCCCGGCGCCCACCCTTTCCCTGCCGCCACCAGCAGGCCTGCTGGCTGCTCCCGTCTGCTCCGCGTTGGAGGTGCCCCCCTCCTCGGTTGTAGGCGGCGCCTACGCCTCCCCCTCCCAACCCTTGTGTTCCCCGTCGGAGCTCTAGCCCCGCTGGTTCGACGGCGTGCATCCCCTTCCTTGATCTTCGTTCGCCGGCTCCCCTTTCCTCCCCCCTCCGGCGAGGAGCTTGATGCGTCCTTGTCCCTGTTGCCTATCATGAATGGGCCCTTTTCTGAGAGTGAAGCTGGCGCCTCCCCGTCCCTGCCCTCTAGTGCACTGGGCGGGGATAACCGGCCGTTCTCCCCCTCCATCCTCTCGCCGGAGTTCATGGCCATGGCCATGGATTTTGAACGTCTTGGTTCTTCCCGCCCCCCACCTGTGCCCACGCGTGCTCCTTGCGGCCCAGATCCTAGGCCTGCAATCCCCCCGGTAGGCCCCCTGCGCTGGCCTACCCCCTACGCTAAGTCTATTCTTGGCCCGGTTCCCGCGGCACCTGCCCATCCCTCCTTGAGCCGACCTGTCGCGTCGGCTGAGATCTGCTCAGAGGATGATCTTTTGGAAGGGTGGACTCTGGTCAGGCACAGGAGGCCTGGGCGCCGCGTACCTATTCGCCCTGGCTAGAAGTCTAGTCAAGTCGGGCCTCCGCGCATTCATGCTGATTGCACTGAGCCGAAGACCTCGAAAGGTCCGGTCTTCTCACCGGATTTTTGCGAGATCCTCAAGGGGCGCTGTTTTTAATGCCTGGCACATGGTCACATTGCGGCAGCATGCCGTGACCCGCCGCGCTGCTGGACCTGTTTCTTCCTTGGTCATCGATCCAGCCGGTGCCATGTGCCCAAGGGGTCAGATGGCAAGAGGCCTCTTCATCTTTGCCTTCTTAAACCAACCCCCCCATTGCTTCCGGGCTCAAGTTCGCGACCGCCCCCCCAACCAAGCTCCCGTGTGTTGCTTTAGAAGTCCTTTGCCTCTGTTGCCGCAACCATACCTCGACGTGAGCAGACAACCGTCTCACTGTCCCTACGCCCCCATGAGGGACAATGCACGGTGGTCAAAAATGGCCTCATGACGATGGAGTTTCTCCGTCTGCGCTGCCAGGCGGTCGTTCTGGGGCCTAGAGGAGGTCATAGTGAGGCGACACCCAGGGAGATAACCCTGGCCATCCATCACCAGCTCGAAATTTCGCATTGGGCTTTCACTGTGTCCACGTTTGGTGAGGGTGAGTTCTTGGTGCGTTTCTCCCGTGATGATTATCGGGAGTATGCCATCCAGACGACGGTCCTTGAAATACCGGGTGACAACCACTACTTCCGACCATGGATCTTTGGCGTCGGCGTGCCGATCGTCGGGTGGCTCTTCCATGTGCAGGTTGTCATCGACAACCTCGCTCTGCACGTCTGGTCGGCGGAGGGCATCAGGAAGGTCCTGGGTGACATCTTTCTCTTCGATCACTTTGAGGCATTCACTTACCACCGGGAGCGTGCTGATCTGTGCTGATCTGTGCATGGTTGCTGGGTGGATGAAAGACCCAAGTCTCCTACCAAGGGCCAAAATGGCCACCTTCTTTGTAGGTACGGACGGCCGGATCGGGAGTGACTCTGGGCCGCCGATGGAGCCCCTTAACCGTGCCGCAGTGGTCCCGCCTAGTGGCCTCATGACGGACCTCATCATCCACCTGGATCACTACCTCGACTACACGTCGGTCCACCCCAACTCCCCGCCTTCCTCTTCACCCGGCGACTCATCAGGTGGACACTCCTCGGTGTCGTCGAACTCTTCGGGGGACACCTTCCTGCGGCCAAAGAGATTCTACTGGAGGCGTGGGGAAGTGGACGCCCCGCGTTACACTAACCCTCCCCGGGGCTCCCAGCGGCCACGAGGGGAGGGCTCTACGCTAGTCGATGTTGCGCCCAGAGGTGTGACCTCAGCATCCAGGAGTCATGGGCGTTCCCCCAGCGTCAGGCGCCTCCCAAGAGGTGTTGCACTCGCTCTCTGCCCCCACATCGAGCGACTGGTGAGGATCTGCACCGCCCGAATGGAGCTGCGCCCAGGGGCGCCCTAGGGGGGGCACTGAAGACCCCCTTCTTGTGTCCCTACACCAGGGCCATACCCCAATTGCCTCTTCCATTGTTCTGAGCTTCGATGATCCGATGCTGCTCGAGCTCACGTTGCCTATACAGGGTGTGCAGACCGAAGAGCCCTCCCCGCATGCCCTAGAAGCTAATGAGGTCACAGTGACGGACCGTGAAGCGGATGTGGCATCTGCCGCTGCTAAGGGGGGGGGCTCTTCACCTCTGCCCCTGTGAGTGTCCTTCCCTCGCCGACACCGAAGACGCAGGCCCGGCGCCGCACGGCTTCCACTGCCCCGGCCAGGAGGAGTGCGAGGCAACAAGATCTCAAGACCACCACACCGTCTCCCAGCGCGCAACGGAGAGAGTCATCCGCGAGCTCGGCCTCATTGGGAAGGACGAGCCGGTTGGGGAGAAGGCCCTCAACTCCTACACCGCTATGTGTAGGCAGCCCCTACCGGTAGAGGCGATTTAGGTCCTCCACTGCGTCACCGGACTGGTGAACCATGAGCATGTTGAAGCCTTTGCCCCCTTGGCTGCTGAGGAGGGAGTGGCGATGGCAGAGGCGACCTAGGATCCTGCTGGTCAGCGTCAGTTGGGGTTCTCAAGCTTCTGATGTTAAGTTCTTTATGGTTGTACTGTGGTACGGTGTTCTGTTCCCTGGGTGTGTCTGTTAGCTGGCGGTGCAATCTTGGGTCTACTGGTGGTGACCTTCAGATGGTTAGAAGGTGGTGTCGGTTTGTTACCTTTGTGTTGTTAGCACTGTCAGCAGCAGATGTTGGCCCTGTGTGGGAGGGCCCCTCGTTTGCTCACTTTCTGTGGTGGTTCTTGTGGTTTTCCAATGGATTGCAACCTTAAAATTCTCAGCTGGAATGTCTGGGGGCTCAATTCACATGTCCGCCGTGAGATGATCCGTTCTCTCTTGCAGTCTACTAGGCCGACGATAGTATGCCTCCAAGAAACCAAACTGTGTCAGGTAGACCAAGGGCTGGCCAGGGAGATTCTGGGATCAACATACCCTTCTTTTGTCGAGTTGCCTGCGGCTGGTACCAGAGGAGGCATTCTCATTGCTTGGTGTCAGCCTTCTGTGGAGGTGTCACACGTGGACCGTCAGCGCCACGCCCTATCTGTTCAAGTTAAGCTGCAACTACCTTCCCCATCCTTTAAGCTATCAGTTGTCTACAGGCCCTCAAGGGAGACTGATAAGGCATCCTTTTTGCAAGAGTTAGCACATCTTTCACCATAGGAGGGCCTGCCGTGGTTAATCATTGGAGACTTCAACCTTATCTATCAAGCCCAGGACAAGAATAATGGAAATCTGAACCGGCGATTGATGGGTTCCTTTTGAAGGATGTTGGATGAGACCCACCTCATGGAATTACCGTTGAGCAATCAGAAGTTGACGTGGAGCAATGAAAGGGTTGACCCAACTTTGGTTCGACTGGATAGGGCGTTTTGCAATGTGGAGTGGGATCTGAATCTCTAGAGTTACTGTTTGCACGCATTGTCCTCTTCTATGTCTGATCATTGCCCCATCCTTTTGGTTCCTTCTGATCAGGCCAAGCGTAGCTTCCATTTCAAGTTTGAGAATTTCTAGATCAAAACGTCGGGTTTTAGTGAAGTGGTGCAGTTAGCTTGGGGTCAACAAGTTCGTGGCTCATCCCCGATGTCTATCTTAGCCAACAAACTTCGTAGTACGGCCATTGCACTAAGGAAATGGAGTAACAGACTATTCAGAGATGCACACATCCAAATGTGCATCGCAGATGATGTCATACTCCGCCTCGATACTGTGAGCGAGCATAGGATTCTCTCCACGGAGGAAACACAACTCAGGTCTGAGTTGAAAGTACGGGTATTGGGCCTGGCTGCAGTGGAGCGAGCAAGACGTAAGCAAGCATCCCGAATCAATTGGCTTCGCGCGGGGGACACCTGCTCTAGTTTTTCCACACCTATGCAAACTCCCATTCCCGCAGAAACTTCATCCCATGTGTGACTTACGAGGAGGGTGTCCAGTGCTAGGAACACGAGGCAAAAGAGGAGGTCATTTATCAGCATTTCTCTGATATCCTTGCGACACATGAGACCAGAGACCTATCCTTTAATTGGGAAAGAATTCAGCTGCCCACACTAACTGTGCCTAATTTGGTGGAGCCTTTTACTGAAGAAGAAATTGCGAAGGCCATTAGTGAGCTCCCCTCTGATAAAGCTCCTGGACCAGGTGGTTTCACCGGGGCTTTCTACAAGTCCTGCTGGGTGATCATCAAGTGAGACATGTTGGCCTGCTTCTGTAGTTTCTTTTCCCTCAACATTGGGCCAATGCAGCGATTGAATAAAGCAGATATTTGTTTGATACCAAAGAAGGACGATCCGCAAACCCCTGGTGACTATAGGCCCATAAGTCTTGTCCACTCGGTTGGCAAGCTCATATCCAAGGTTATGGCGATGCGGCTAGCTTGACATATTGACAAGATCATCTCGTCGGCACAGAGCGCATCCATCAAAGGGCGAAGCATCAATGATAATTTTCTGTTTGTTCGAAATGTTGCCATAAGTCATCACATAAACAAGCGGTCGACCCTCTTGCTTAAGTTGGATATATCAAAAGCTTTCGACACTGTGTCTTGGGCCAACCTCCTGGAGCTCTTGCAGCGAATGGGTTTCCCGCAACGGTGGCGTGATTGGCTAGCTGCGCTCTGGGCTAACACCTCGTCCAGTGTTAGGATGAATGGGGTGATGGGGCCGATTATCCAGCACAGATGTGACCTCCGGCAGGGGGACCCAATCTCACCTCACCTCTTAGCTATAGCCATTGATACCCTCAATGCCTTGTTCTCAGCTGCTATGGAAGATGGTACGCTACAGCCTGTCAGTTCGGCCCCAACAGTGCAGAGACTCTCGATGTATGCGGATGATGTCATCCTGTTCCTCAACCCCGTGCAGCAGGAGGTTCAAGCAGCCATGGAACTGCTCCACCAGTTCGGGGCAGCCACCGGACTTAAGATCATCATCTCTAAGTGTTTGGTAGCCCCAATCCAGTGCCAAGATATCGATCTGCCGCAAGTTTTATCAGCATTTGCTGGACAGGTGGCTTCTTTCCCAATAACATACCTGGGTATGCCGCTAACCCTGGGCCTATTATGAGTCTCACATCTCCAGTCGATACAGGACCGTATTTGTTGACTGTTGGAGCCGGTAGATCTCCCTACACTGCTAAAGTGATTGGGGAGTTTGAAGTTCGGTGTGGGCGCGCGGAGATCCAAGAAGGTGAATTGGAGTTTGACACAGGAGACGCAAGAATTTACGTGGTTCGGGCAGCCTGAGCGTAATACCCTACTCCACGGAGGTGTTGGTGTTGTATTAGCTGTTTGAGCTTGTCACGAGTGTATGGGGGGCATGAGTTCGTTCGTGAACGTCCTCGAGTGTATCGTCGACCTGTCCTTTTATACTACAAGGACAGGCCGTTACAAGCTAGCCTGGCCCGACATGTGGCCCCGACGGTTACTAGTATTGATACACGATTAATTGCTCTTAATGATCCTGTAATGGACTTTGACAGCACCGTTACTGGTGTTAAGATCGTCCGATTAAGTGTCATTAATATGGTATTAATGACACTTAATCGGTTCTTGAAGTCCTTGGCTCTCCTTTGAAGATCCGGAGCCGTTACAAGGTCTTCCGGAGGTTAGAAGCTGGAAGGTACGACGATTTGACACGTGGCAACTCTAGAGCTTGCTGTGGGAAGCAGGTAGCTTCGGGGCTTTCAGACACGTGTCAGGTCCGGAGCTTCTCTCGGTCTTGGGTTAAGTCCGGAGGTGCCATTTCGGTACGTGGCCCGGAGCTTCCCCCTTGTGGGAGGTAGCTCCGGGTTAGTTGTACACGTGGCGACCCAGGGATTAACCATGTTGGAGAAGCGGGTCCGGTCATGTCTGACAAGTGGGCCTCCGAGGGTCTTCAAACCAAGTAGATGGCTTTCCTTTGAGATCTTTGTAACCTCAAGGGGTGTACGGTTTTTAGGGTACTTGGCATCGAGTCTTGGCATCATGTAATACTTCACTGATGAAGTATACCGGGCGTTGAATGGTCTGGACCCTCCCGGAGGGGTCCGGAGCTTCCTCTTCATTGATCCGGTCCCTCTCGGAGGGGTCCGGATTGTCTTCGGGGACCTCCGGGTTCTGGCTGGAGGAACCTGGAGCTTCTTCAGGAATGACCTGGACCCTTCCGGAGGTGTCTAGGTCTCCTGAAGCAACTTCTTGTGGGTTTGAATCTGGGAGCTGGGACCCAGACTCGCTTTCAGGAACCTCCGGACCCTCCCGAAGGGGTCTGGATTCCTGAGTATGGGGTAGTTCTGGTCTCTCCGCAACCAGAACCATACTGATGACTTCATCAGTAGAAATATAAAGCAGCAAAGGCTCACCAGGGTTCGGAGCTACCAGAATTGGTAGGGTGGTGAGGAACCGTTTAAGCTCCTGGAATGCCTTCTCTGCTTCTTCGGACCATTGGAATGGTCCGAACTTCCTCAATAACTTGAAGAAGGGGAGTTCCCGTTCCGCTAGTCTTGATATGAACCGGTTGAGGGCTGCTAGACATCCAGTTAACTTTTGGACGTCTTTGATGCGAGTTGGTGGCCGCATGTCTTCAATGGCTTTTATCTTCGCCGGATTAGCTTCTATGCCCTGGTGACTTACCAGGAAACCAAGAAGTTTTCCTGTAACACCCTAAATTTTCGCATCATGCATTGCATACATGATCATGTATTAAACACTAGTAGAATAAAAGAAAAATAATAAAACATGTATATACAAATATGGGTAGCAAAAGAAGAAAAAGAAAATAATAATTATAGCCTAAAACTTGTAATAAGGAATAAGCATAAAAATAATAATAAAAATATATATAAGTATATATATAAATAATAATATATAAGAATAAATAAAATATTAATATTAATTATATATATTATAATAATTAATAATAGATAATATATATATAATATAAATAATAATATATAAAAATATATATATATAATAAATTATATAATAAAAGAAAGTATAAAATAAATAATAAAATAAATAAATATAAATTATAAAATAATAATAATACTAAATAAAAAAGAAAAAGAAAAAAAAGGGGGGACCGCCGGCCAGGCCGCCAAACGGCCCAGCCGAGCGACCCCGCCCCGGCCTGCTTCCGCCAGCGCGCCCGCACCCGATGCGACCGACGCGACCGGTCCAACCCCGACGCGCGATCCCGCCCGACCCCTGATTCCCGCCAACGCGCGCCCCGTAGGCGCCCTCCCGCGCGCGAGCGCCCCCCCCCCCCCCCCCCCCCCGCTGGGCCCTGCTCCGCGCCAGCCCCGGTGCGCTCGCCCGCCCGCGTACGCGCCCCATCCCGCCAGCGCCTCGGCTCCCGCTCCCGCCCGCCAAAAATCCCGCCCCCGGTAGGACTCCGCGTGGCCCTCGACGCCGGTTCCGATTCCCCCCCCCCCCATCCCGATATTCCCGCCGTGTCCCCAGCGCTCCCGTACCGAGTCGGTACCGAGCCGATCTCCAGCGTCCCACGCGCCTATAAATACGACGATAACCTCGTAGCGTTTTTCCCAGCCGCCAGACGCCGCCGCCTTCGACGAAAAACCGTCGGGAAAAGCACCAGGGACCAGAGAGCTGCGACCGGGGAAGAAAAAGGAGAAAAAGAAGGGGAAGAAGAGGAAGAAAAAGAGGAGGGCCCCACCGTTCGCCGGAGATCGTCGTCGATATCGCGCCGCTGTCGTCGTGCCGCCGGAGGACGCATCTACTTCGTCTATGCATTGTCCCCATCCCGCAATCATCGAAGCCATCGCATCTACGGTAGGCCATGTTCCCGATGCGAATTTTAGCGATCATATTGAACCTAATAGGCGTAACTTGATCGTAGTTGTGTCATAATTTTATTTTCAGCAGCATTAATCCACCCTAAAACCCCCGTAAACTCATATGAACACGTATGAACTAGTTGCATCTAATTATTAAACAACTGTAGTAAATTAATTATTGAATTGTGCATGCATACATGTCATTGCATGTTGATTAATTTGTGTGCATTATGTTGATTGTATATGTTTTCTTGTATGTATGATCACGCGTAGAGGATCGTGCTCAAGAGGCCGCATACGAGGATTTCCAAAATCAAGACTTTGAAGTGCTTGAGCAACCCCATCCGCCGAAGCAAGGCAAGTGTCCTTGAAGCATATTGACCCTGTTTTATTAAATGTTTTGTTTGCGAACTTGCATGCTTGTGTCAAATTGATGGGAATCCTATGGTAGGAAGTTTACTAGTTTTGTTTGACCACCCTTATCACCTGGAATTTATGGTAGAGAGTCGGGAAGGGTTTTTACCTTTTTGCTTCGCTTAATTAATTGGGATGGCAAACAACACTACACATTTAATTATGCATCAATGATATTCTGGTTAATGTGAACTGGTCAATATGACGGGTGATCTAAGCAAGCATGGTTATGTGGATGGGTTGGTTGTTATGGTGGTTTGCTTGCCTTAGATCTAAGGACCGGTTCATGCAAGAATATGCCAGGTCAGCAGTGCCACCACAAGGCCAAGTATGGGTGTGGCATAGCTGAATAATTAGGAGCGCTGCTAGTATTGTATGGACCATTGGATGGCGCGGGGAATGGGAGTCGAGGAGGACTGCCCTGGGATCCGCATGGCACACGAGGGGGCCCGTGGGTGGGAGAATAGAGATTCAAGCCTGCCGGTGAAACCTTAGTGGGCCCGTACATACTAGTAGTCCCTTTTGAAAGGCTATTTTGTGATCTCTTGGCCACACACCTACGGAAGTGTGAGATGGAACAATGGAGGTTCCTTAGTCATTGAAAGGTGATGAAATCACAAACATGTGGGTAAAGTGGTACAACCTCTGCACAGTGTTTTAAACTATCATGATAGTCGTGCTCCCGGTTATGAGCGCCTGGATGACCTACATGATTAGAGTTAGATTTTGGTATTGGGATGGTTGGTTTATGGAAATTGGGATATGGTTATGGTTATGGTTTATGGTCATGGATATGAATTTGAGTTCTGGTAATTGGACATGGATAATGATGATGTTGGCAATAATTGGATATGGTTTATATTATGTTAATATGATGGTGATGATGGGATTATTTCACATAGACATAGTATAATGCTTTTCAAATGTTTTACTGTACTTTCAGCACTTAACCATTAATTACATTCGTCGTTTGAATAAGCCACATGTCATACTTTCCACACTTGCTGAGTACGACATGTACTCACTCTTGCAATCCCCCCCAACAGCTACTGGAGACAATTGGGAGTACCCTGAGGATCACGTGGAGTACTAGGTTGCGTACCGCCGTCAATTGCCTGTGGATTGGAGTCGTGCTGTTTATTTTATTTTCCGCTGCATTATTTAGAGGTTTATCATTCGTGAACTATTGGATTATTGTAATAAAGTACTTATTTAATAGTTAAGACGTGGTTAAATTTTGTATATCGTTTGTGATGCAACCGTATATGTGTGATGAACTTCCTGGGCACACATATGCGTCACGCTTGGTTCATATTCGGAACCGGGTGTCACATTTTCGGAGCTAACCCCAAACACGCACTTGTCCGGGTTTAGCTTTGTGCGGGTGGCCCGCAGCTTGTCGAAGACAGCCTTCAAGGTATCGAGGAGTGAATCCTTGTTTCTGACCTTGACCACGATGTCATCGACATACACTTCCACTATGTCTCTAATGAGTTCTTCAAAAGTTTTGTACATAGCTCGTACAAAAGTTGAAGCTGCATTCTTGAGACCAAAGGGCATGGCTGTGTAGCAGTACAATCCATCTACTGTGATGAATGAAGTATGCTCTTCATCCTCCCTAGACATCCTGATTTGGTGATATCCAGAATATGCGTCTAGGAAACACAGTAATTCACACCTGGAGGTGGAATCCACTATCTGATCTATTCTAGGTAGTGGGAATGGATCTTTTGGACATGCCTTATTTAGTGTGGTGTAGTCGATGCACATCCGAAGCTTCCCGCCGGCCTTGGGCACAACGACTGGGTTCGCCAGCCATTTTGGATGGAAGACTTCTCGGATAAATCCGGCTTCGAGTAGCTTCTTTACTTCTTGTCGGATGAAGTTCTGCCGCTCTACGGATTGCTTCCGAGGCTTCTGATGCACAGGCCGGGCATCGGGGTAGATCTTCAGATTGTGCTCAATCACTTCCCTGGGGATCCCAGACATTTGTGACGGTTGCCAAGCAAACACGTCAACGTTAGCCCGAAGGAAAGTGATGAGCGCGAGTTCCTATTTGTCGTTCAATCCTCCCGATATACGGGTGGTCTGAGCGGCATCGGAATCAATTTGGACGACTTTGACAGGAATGTCAGTGTCGCCGCTTGGCTGCACACGAGGTGCAGAGGTCGAGCCTCGTTGACGAATGCTCGGGGGTTTCGGAGCTTGCTCCTGCCTAGAGTCCTCCTCTTGCACTGTGGTGAGGGCGTGGAGTTCCTCCAGAGCAGTTACTCCGGTGGTGCGATCTCCACGAATCCGGAGAACGCCAACTGGCGTTGGCATCTTCAACACCAGGTATCCATAATGAGCAGCTGCCATGAATTTGTACAGGGCAGGTCTACCCAAGATGGCGTTGAACGGTAAGTTGATCTGAGCAACGTCGAAGACCAACTTCTCGGTGCGATACTTCTCCCGGGTCCCGAAGGTAACGGGGAGAGCAATAGCTCCGAGTGGGGTAATGGCCCCCGGACCTACTCCGGAGAAACATCGAGAGGGCTGGAGATCCGAAGGTCGGAGCTGAAGCTTAGTGAAAGCTTCGAAGCTGATGAGGTTAAGCCCCGAACCTCTGTCTATAATGACATGGTGGAGCTGGATGTTATTGATGGTAGGAGATACCATCAAAGGTAGCTGACCTGCTCCAACCGTGCTCCGCGGGCAATCAGAAGCATCAAAAGTGATGGAGGTGTCCATCCACTTTCGATGAGATTCCGGCCTGACTGTTGGGGCTACAGTGGCCATATCCCACCGCATAGTCTTGATGACGCGACGAGAGGTGATATCCCATGACCCACCGAAAATGGTGTTCATGGTCTTCCGACGCTCGTTGTCAGAGACATCGGAATCATCATCGACGGAGGTGTAAACAACCTTCAGGACCTTTTTGGGATCCTGAAACCCTAACTCCTCTTCAGCCGGAGCTTCGTCGACCTTCTGTTTTTCTTCCCTCTGTCGGAAAGGAGATCCTTCCCGGCGCTTGTTGTAGCGCTCGGCAAGGTTTTGGACCTCCCGACAGTCTTCCAAACTATGGCTACCCGTTTTGTGAATGGGACACCACACTTTGGGTTTGCCACCGTCTTCGGAAGACGGTCGAGGTCGCTTCTCGGGGCGTGGCCCCCGGCCACCCGGAGCTGCAGCAGCTGCAACATTGGATGTGCCGGCCGACGGCTTCTTCTTGCCATTGGTCTTCTTTTTCTTCTTGCCACTCCCGGAGGTAGCAACTTCTTCTTTGGAGGACTTCTTATGATCCTCCGCAGCTGGTTTGGAGTGCATTTCACGGCCCTCCGCAACTCTGGCACATTTATCTGCCAAGCTGAAGAGTTCCGTGACGCTGGTGATCTCCTTGATCGCCAGCTTCTCCAACATCTTCTTGTCCCGTACGCCCTGTCTGAATGCCACAATGACAGAAGCGCTAGAGATAGAAGGGATAGTGTTTCGTACCTGAGAGAACCTCTGGATGAAAGACCGCAAAGATTCTCCCCCTTTTTGCACGACCGCAAAAAGGTCCAGTTCAGTGCCTGGTCGGGTGTATGAACTCCCAAAGTTGGCAGTGAACTGACGGCACAGCTCCTCCCAACTGTTGATAGAGTTGGGTGGAAGGCTCATAAACCAGGACCTGGCGGTCCTAGTTAAGGCCACTGGAAAGTAATTGGCCATCACGGCCTCGTTTCCTCCAGTTGCCAAGATTGTAGTGGAGTATATCTGAAGGAATTCGGCGGGGTTGACAGTCCCGTCGATTTTTTCCGGCAGGTGAGGCCGGAACTTCTGTGGCCATCTAACCATGCGCAGGTGCATAGCTAGGGCTGAACAGCCTCCTCCTACTCCTTCAAGTGTAGAAAGGTCCTGAGCTTCCCGTCTTTCACGGGCACGCTCAATATGGACACGGCCATCCTGCTGGCGGTATCGGCGATCAAGCTCCGCCCGGAGGTCGTGAGTCGAAAGCCTGGATACCGTGTGAGTGCATCGAGCCCCGAAGGGCAACGACGTCACTTGTTGAGATGTTGTACGTCTCCTGCTATTGGAGGCGTGCGGACCAAGTCTTCCAGACAAAGTCCGCCGCTGCGACAGGGCTCGTCCCGAAGGAGGAGGACCCTGGTTATTGAGGCGTTCGGCCGCTGCTGCGACCAAATGCTCCACATCAGCACTCCACTGCTCCAGTGCATCTCGAGATGCATCTGGAGGTGGTGGACGTTGGAGAAGAGCACGCGCTGCATGTAGCGCGTGTTCCGGGTTGTCATGATTCGCCGACGCAGTAAGCGACGCCGGCGCACCATCACGTTGCCCAACATGATTTGCTGGAGAAGATGGTGGTGGTGGGAGTGTGGCTCCTGCTAGTGCTGAGGTTCCTGCTGGTGGCTGCCTATTGGGGGGATTGCCCCCAACAGCCTGAGCAGCAGGTTGACCGTTGGATGATTCAGCAGCTGAGTTCACCATTCTCGCAATCTCAGGCGCCCCTACCTGGCGCGCCAACTGTCGACTGTTGGAGCCGGCAGATCTCCCTACACTGCTAAAGTGATTGGGGAGTTTGAAGTTCGGTGTGGGCGCGCGGAGATCCAAGAAGGTGAATTGGAGTTTGACACAAGAATTTACGTGGTTCGGGCCGCCTGAGCGTAATACCCTACTCCACGGAGGTGTTGGTGTTGTATTAGCTGTTTGAGCTTGTCACGAGTGTATGGGGGGTGTGAGTTCGTTCGTGAACGTCCTCGAGTGTATCGTTGGCCTGTCCTTTTATAGTACAAGGATAGGCCGTTACAAGCTAGCCTGGCCCGACATGTGGCCCCGGCGGTTACTAGTATTGATACACGATTAATTGCTCTTAATGATCCTGTAACGGACTTTGACAGCACCGTTACTGGTGTTAAGATTGTATGATTAAGTGTCATTAATATGGTATTAATGGCACTTAATCGGGTCTTGAAGTCCTTGGCTCTCCTTTGAAGATCCGGAGTCGTTACAAGGTCTTCCGGAGGTTAGAAGCTGGAAGGTCCGACGATTTGACACGTGGCAGCTCCGGAGCTTGCTGTGGGAAGCAGGTAGCTTCAGGGCTTTCAGACACGTGTCAGGTCCGGAGCTTCTCTCGGTCTGGGGTTAAGTCCGGAGGTGCCGTTTTGGTACGTGGCCCGGAGCTTCCCCCTTGTGGGAGGTAGCTCCGGGTTAGTTGTACACGTGGCGACCCAGGGATTAACCATATTGGAGAAGCGGGTCCGGTCATGTCTGACAAGTGGGCCTCCGAGGGTCTTCAAACCAAGTAGATGGCTTTCCTTTGAGATCTTTGTAACCTCAAGGGGTGTACAGTTTTTAGGGTACCGATAGGAAATAAGCTTGCAAGATGGAAAGGTAAACTGCTTAACTTGGCTGGAAGAAGAGTACTGGTACACTCGGTCTTGTGTGCTGTGCCCGTCTACACAATGACAACTCTCAGGGTGCCTAAAATTTCATCCAACAAGTGGACAAACTTCGCAAGCGTTTTTTCTGGGCAGGCGCACAACAGTTACATGGAGGGCAATGCAAAGTTAATTGGTCCATGGTGTGTCGGCCAAAATAGTTTGGTGGACTGGGTATTCTTGACCTGGAAAGGTTCAGCAGGGCGCTTTAGCGGCACTGGCTCTGGCTGTCTTGGGCGCCCGCGCCTCGCCTGTGGCATGGAATGGAGTTGCCAGTGGATGAAGTGGACAAGGAGTTCTTTAGTATGGCTACCAAAGTAACTGTTAGGAATGGAATGAGAGCAAACTTCTGGGAAGCTAGTTGGCTCAATGGGCATGCCCCTGCCTACCTTTTCCCTAGTCTCTTCAAGCATAGCAAGGGCAAGAAAAGGTGTGTTGCTGATGCTTTGGCCGAGGACACCTGGATTAGGGACCTAATTCACAACCTCACCGCCCCCCTTCCGGAAGACCTGGTGGATTTGTGGGTTGCCATCCAAGCTGTGCAGGTGGTCATCAATCCTGATGAAGAAGACATGATCAGTTGGCACCTCAGCCCGTCTGGCACCTACTCCTCCAGCTCTGCCTACCGGGTGCAATTTGAAGGCAACGTCAGTTTCCCCTTTAATGAACTAACCTGGAAGGTGTGGGCGCCGCCGAGAATCAAAATCTTTACTTGGTTGCCACTGAGGCAACGTATCTGGACAGCGGATCGACTATTGCGGCGGGGTTGGCCCAATGACTATTTCTGCTCGCTATGCAATAGGAATCTGGAGACTACGTACCACTTATTTGTTGAATGTCCGATAACCAGATGCATCTGGGGTCTGGTCAGTCGTTTGGTCCCAGGTACTGCTTTGTGTCCGGACATGTGGAATGGTTGTCTTCCTCTCCAGGAGTGGTTCGAGTGCATCACCAGATCGGCGGGTGGCGGTGTCACAAATAGCACTCTAAAGTCTCTGGTCATGCTTGTGCTCTGGGCAGTGTGGAAGGAAAGAAATGCACGTATTTTCCAGCACCATGAACAACGCACTCAGCAGGTACTGCGAGCAATCAAAGAGCAAATCCAGCTGTGGAAGGTAGTTAGGCCAATGGCTTTTGTGACACTTTAGTAATTTGTAGTTCCCCTCTACCTCCCCCTGTGTGACCCTATGTACCTCCCCCTAACACTCTTTCAGGTCTGATGTACTTCTTGTACATCAAATTTCTACCGGCTTATCAATGAATGCCCTCGTGGATTTTCAAAAAAGTTGGATCCTGTCTATAGTTGTCCAAATGGGCCAGGTTAATCGGGCCAGTCCGAAGCCTGGCATTTTTTTCCCGGCTTGAGCACGGCCCGACACGGAAGGGACCAGGCCCGTGCTGTGTCTGGACTTAGGCATGGGCCCGTAGGGCCAGCCCGACACGACTCGTTTAACTGTTGGCCTGCCTAGCTCGGTACATGGCTCGCGTAACTCGTGGGGGCTCGGTTCGGCCCATGTAAGCCCGTATAACATGTTCTTTTTATAAAAATTTACATTTAAATTTTTGTTATTGAAAGCCGACCCATGTAAAATGAGCCCGGGCCGTGCTTAAGCCGAGTTGCAGGCCCTTCGGGCCGGCCCGACATGGTCTGTTCCATTTTTGGGCCGTGCTGAGCGGCTTTCAAAGCCCGAGTACAGTGGAGCCGGCCCGGCACGGCCCATTGGACAGCAAAAAGTGGTGTTCCTGTCAGATAAAAAGTGGGATCCTGGTGCGTGGTGCCTCAAAAACAAAGCAAAGTTGGATCTTGGTGCGCCGCCATGGCGGACGAGGGTTTCTGCATACCAGACGACGCCTTCGTGCGGATCTTGCTGCTTCTCCCAACGAGCTCGCGGGCGGTGGTTCCGCCTCGTTTGCAAGCGGTGGCGTGACCTCATCAATGAGCGGACACCGGAGCTGCAAGTCTGCCCCAAGATCCTCTCCTTCTTCAGCCATTACCCCACCTCCCTTGCCTCCGTCTTCGACGTCGAGGACGGGAGCCACAGGCATGTATGGAAGTACCGCTGCGCCCACGACAGCGGCCGCATCCACCTGGTCGGCACGTGCAACGGCCTCCTCTGCCTGCAAGAGAGATGGAAGGCCTCCGGCGTTAGCTTCGCCTTCTCCACTGTTACTGTGATCAACCCGATCACCGACGAGAAGAGGGAGCTCCCGCGGGTGCTGACGTCGTGTTTGTGGGACCGACTCAGGACTGACGGCAAGTACAGCTTCGGCTACCACCCGACGACAGGACAGTACAAGGTCGTGCACATCCCGTGGGCGCCGCGGTAAGCAGTCAACGCCGTGCAGGTATTCACCTTGGGCGACGCGTCGTGGCGGGAAGTGCCGGTGCTCACTACCCCGGGAGCGACCTACGATCGCTCGTCTAGAGCCGTTACCGTTGACGGGTAGACCTACTGGCTCACCGCGTTCGGCGACCGGGTGATGGCGCTGGACTTAGAGCATGAGCGCGTTACTTCCATCGTTGTGTTGCCGTAGGCTAAGCGGTCTGCCTCAATTCCACCAGAACAAGGGTGGCGTTTGAAGAACGTTTATGGTGTTAAGCTACTATGCGCTGACTAGTTGCCCTCAAAAGCTTAAGCTGATGAGGGATGGTAGACAATTCACTTATATTTTAACACTCCTCCTCACGTGCAGGCTCTTCTGGCTCTGGAAACGTGGATAGGAGTAGGCTGCAAATTTAGTTTTTTGTTTTTTTAATAAATTGCGTCCGTCAGGATTCGAACTCGAGACCTCTGGCTCTGATACCATGTTAAGCTACTATGCGCTGACCAGTTGCCCTCAAAAGCTTAAGCCGATGAGGGATGATAGGCAATTCACTTATATTT